>VZSF01009336.1:170962-242839 GCA_013398295.1 Chionis minor
GGCGGCGGCGGTGGTGGGGGGAAGGGGGCGGGCGGCGGCCGCAAGCTGCCCACCTGCGCCGAGCACGACCTGGAGAACTACAGCATGTACTGCGTGAGCTGCCGCAGCCCCGTCTGCTACCAGTGCCTGGAGGAGGGCAAGCACGGCAAGCACGACGTGAAGGCCCTGGGCGCCATGTGGAAGCAGCACAAGGTGAGTCCCCTCTGCCGGCCAGGGGGTGCTGGGCGCCGGGGCTTGTTCGTCCCCGCGCCCTGACATCGGGTTGGAGTTCGCGGGGCACAAGGCTGCTCCACCTCCATCATCCTCACAGGCTTTTTTCCCCGCTTGGCATGGTGCTCTTAGATCTCCGGTCCTCTCCAGCCTCTGCGCAGAGTTAGAAAACCCACAGAGTCCCTCCCGTGTTGGCCTCACCTCGGCCAGCAAATCTCAGGCGCGTGCCTGGGATCAGCGAGTCCATCTCACTAACTTGCTTGCCTTGGCCATCCCGTCCCCTCACAGGTGTCAGCAGCTTCCTTCCTTTCACCCCCAACCTTTCACCCGGACCTCATGCAAGCTGCCACAACCATTTCCCACCACGTGCCAATGAAGGAGAGTGGCCCAGAGCCACCCAAATGTTCTAGACTGGAAAGAGTATTAAGGAAGATCATAGGACAACATGTTGTCTCCTGCGCCTCAGGGAGGTCTCCCCTCCCACTCGGTTCCCAAAGAGGCCAGGATAAATGTCTGGAGGGACCTTCATGACACAAAGATAAGTAAGGAATCGTAGGACGGATGGGGTCTGGGGACAAGTAAATCTTTTTCTGATTCATGTGACGTCACGGTCTGATTCATGCTTCCCCCACAAGCGATGCTCCTTAGCCCTCCCTGGAGCCCCCTGGGGGGGGCATCAAAGCCAGCCACTTTGGTGCACAGGAGTTTGCCAAAGTTGGGTAGAGCTGATGGGTCATTTGGCCATGCTCTCCTTGTTAAAAATAAGATTCTGCAACCATTTGAATAGAGAGCAAGACATGACCTTAGAAGTTGAAAGAGCGTGTGAAGTTAGCTCTTTCTTGCTGAGAGCGGTGGACCTCAGACAAATGATTAGTTAATACATACAAAGGTACAGAGTGGACTTTAATGCCTGAGTGCTGAGAGAAGTTTTTTGGAGCTTCCTGCTGCACTGGAGGGAAAGGACTTTTCCCACAGCTGTGCAAAGAGCACTTGGCCAGCTCTGCTGGTCACAGGATCCCCTTCTTCTCACTCTCTGCTGCAGTTAGGAGTGAAGGAAGCACAGTGAGATCCTTTCAGACACTGCAGGAGAGGACAAAATCAAGACTGGTCTCATCATCCCTCAGTGACAGAGTGGTTGAGCACAAGCTAGGCTAAGACATTTGGCAAGGCAAAAAATCGACTTTTGATTTTAAGATTCAAAAAAGACGTCCCTTGGGGTGATCTGTGTAGTTTGTCCATCTGAGAAAGACAAACTTCTTCAGTATGTGTTTCATGCTGAATGCTCTGCCAAGGGCTCAGCCGTCTCCTCCCTAACATGACGGGTATTTGTGCAGAGAAGTTCTCTTGGCCCAGAAGGAGCAGATTGCAAATTCGCAGCTATTGCTGCTTATGCCAATGGCAGAAACCACTTCTGAGCAGAATTATTTTAATTAGCCGGGACTGAGCTCACTGTTCAAGTGCGGCTGATGTTTTGGAGAGTGTGAGACCAGCTTCTGCCATATTACGGTCTACCTTGAGTTAAAACTATTTGATGCCTTTTCGAATAATGTGATAAACTCCAGTGTAATCAAAGTTCAGAGTCAGTCATTTCCTCTTTCCTACTGCTAAATATTGTCAAAAGAACGAATGATACCCTGGTGGTTTGTATTTTTACCGCATTTTTCTGGGACTAAGCTATCACAGAATGTGAATTTTCTCTTGATTTACAGGCTCAATCAATGTGAAAATTATAGCGAAAGAAAAAATACTCAAAATTAACTAATCTGGGGACTCAAAAATTGTGCTCTTGTGAATATTGTTTTTCCCAGAACAAAGCACTTGGCGGAAAATAAATATAATGGAACCATACAACCAGACAGCCTAAATCATCAGCTCACATTCATTCAGATAAATTGTTTTGGAATTAGAGACTTCTGCTTAGAAATAGTTCTCAGATACAGCAATTTCTACAAGTTTATTACCTGTAGTAACTATGGCCAAACCATAAATTACTTGCATCGAGTGGAACACCAGACATAATACAAGTTTTATGTGTCCCCTCCAGATGCTCTGGGTGTAGCTGGTAGAGGCAGCTGGAGGGGCTTGTGTGTAAGCCTTCTTAGCCCAGTAAATGCGACAGACTGACAGTTGTTCACCATCGGCTGACAAGCACCTGCTTATCTCCTTCTAAGGCCAGTGGCTGGGATTCTTCACCTAAGAAGGGCTGCCAGAGCCATTTCCTCACCTCTCAGGACACAGTTTCATCCCACAACAGCAAACTTCAACCATTTTTCCTACCAACTGTACAACTGTTTTTCCAGAGGCCCTGCCCACCTTCAGCTTCAGGATCCACTTCCATTTGACTTCTGGTTTAGCCTTTTGTTCAAACTGACTTTATCTGGGCCTTATATAGTGATTTAGTGGCAAACTATGGAGTGTAAAACTTTGCCTATACAGTGCTGCAGGCCGTCCAATGAAATGTGTGTTTGCCCTCGGCTGTACTGCTGGCGTGAAAGCTCTACTAGACTGGTCGGCCCCTTTTAATGGTGTGGGTTCCCCATCACACTGCTGGGTGTAACTTCTCCTACACAGACATTAAAAATGGTGTGAAATAACAACAGGCCTCCAATGGCATACGTCTGTGAAAATCCACTGACTTAGCTGGACTTTATTATAGTCCCTTGCGTCAAAACTGCATCTGGACCAGCTGTTTAAGGTTGTTGAGTAAAACTGTGTAAGTCTTCTGCCAAAGTTAAGTCCTTTTATGTCTGCATAGCAGAAACAGTGACACTGTTGTTGGATTTAAGTTGGTAGGCCTTTTGACCTGCCATTGCGAGGAATGATGGTGGATACATTTCAGCTCTGCTCATTCTAAATGGTCATGTATATATATCCAACCTAGACAATTCTATGATGCTATGAATCTATGGTGTACTAAAACACTAGAAAAAGCCACCGCTGCGTAGGTCTGTGAAGGGCAGGCGGGTGGTTGAAGGCAAATGGTGGAGTCCAAATGCCTGCTTTTGTTTGTGGGCCTAAAGAGTTGTGTTCCCAAAAAGATGTGGGCTGTTTCAGAATTCAGCGCCAGGGCAAGCTTATCTAATCAATAGTTAATCTGCCGCTAAAGAGAGATGGAGGGAAAACAAGTTAAATGAGCACGAACTGTCTGGTTGAAAAAGGACATGGGCATTATCTGGTTCATTTTCTAAAATCAAAGGAAGCATCGGTCTTCCATGCCCATCTGGGTTTAATTACTCACCCTTGTTATCTCTCTGTTCCTGTATTTGATAGAAATAGAAACTTGGTATCCATCTCCAGCATACACATTCTTGGTTGCAAGACCAGGTATTAAAGTAAAGATAAGACCAGGTTGAATACTGTTTGTCAGGAGTTACTAATTGTCGCAATCATCGGAGCTTGTAAGATTTCAGTTTGGCTTCCAGTAAATATTTCTGCAGCATGAAAGACTGCTCTGAGTGTACAGGGCATTTTTTAT
The DNA here is from genome assembly GCA_013398295.1 of Chionis minor. Classification (NCBI taxonomy): domain Eukaryota; kingdom Metazoa; phylum Chordata; class Aves; order Charadriiformes; family Chionidae; genus Chionis; species Chionis minor. Next base: position 174,648 of record VZSF01009336.1, read on the forward strand.
GGCTTGGTTGGTTTACTGAGGGCTTAGTCATGCAGCTCCATTTGATTTTAATGGGAAGTGCATGACTAAATTCCACTGCTTTGTAAGGTATCTTTTACAAGTGCTTGGAAAAACAAGGCTATTATCTTTAAGTGGGTTTCACAAGTGCAGATCTGGTCTTCTCCTCGGCTTCATGCTGCAGTTGCATTAATGCAACCACAGGTTTTAATGAACATGGCAATTTGCTTATGAGCCCTTTGAACAATGATGCTGAGTTTCTATTGCAGCTCTTTGCAATGGGAGCGTGCCGGGAGCCAGGCGTGACTGTGCTAATTGCCATCAGTACATATGCTGGTTAACAATTTGCCTGCGGTGATTCAGTTTTCTACGGCTGCTGTGATGCCCACATGTAGCTTTCGGCTCTTCTCGACTGGTGAAATGCACTTTGAGATTATTTAAAAGCCAGGGCAGATGTTGGAAAAGTGGAAGTTTTACTTTTGTTGGGACCAAACACTGGTTTTGATTTGAAAGAAAGGATCCCTTTCCTCCCTGGGACAACTTGGTTGGGCCAGTCAATGGCAGGGCATACCGTGCTTTTGCCACTTATTTCTTTCTCACTTCCTCCTCAGCAGCTTGGTCAATGCTGCTTCCAACTTGTCCCATGTCAGCTTGACAAACCAAAGGCTCAGATGTGCCTGGCGGATGGAGAAGGAAGTGCAGTCAAAAAGCATGGGCTTTAAACTCTGGCGACCATGATCAGCCCGTGGAGAGCTGATCCCAAGTCCTGATTGTCTGACCTGGCAGGAAATAGGGACTCTTTCAAGGACCTGGACCTTTTCTTCTGTGACCTCAAGTAGCATTCATATTAAACATCATAATTTGTGCTGTGACAAGAGTTTGTGTAAGAGAATACTAAATATTCAAATACTGAGAAACATTCAGAGTAATGTGTCTTCCTGTTATATTTGTTACAAATGACTTGCAGTAGAGCATATTTTATTTCCAAGTTTAGCACTAATGTGATACCTGCAGCTGGGCTAAAAGGAAAAACTTTGGGTGAATATGAGGAAAACACCCGAGGATGGCTTCTTTATAACTCAGCCCCAGCTCCCAGCCAGGGTTTGTACCCACTTCCCGCAGCGCCATGTGGGGGCAGGCAGCACCCCTGCCTGCGTAAGGCTGCCTGCCTCCCAGATGGGCTGGGAAGTGCCCAGAAGGAGCTGCCAGGGTCTGCTCTTTGCTGTTCCCCATGAACGAGAGAGCACGAGGGGAGGATGAGTCGGAGACGTTCAGGCGGGAGGTAAGCTCAAAACTTTGTCAGCCTGAAGAAGTGAGCTGTGCCCTTTTCAGGGATGGATTAATTTACTTCCCTCCAGGAGCAAGAGGGAAGCAGAGAATGAGTGGTGACTTACTGAATTTCAATTAGGTCTCCTCTTAGAGGCTTATAACCTTTGTACCTTCTTACATACAAGGTGCTGTCTCAACGTGCACGCTAGTAGTCCCAAGGAAACAAGAGAAAGCAACTTTCTGAAAGCCTGTTGTTAGCAAAGATACTGCATCTCCCATCTCCTGATGTCAGTTGTCATACCCGTTTTGTGAGGATAATTAACTGGGCATTGGAAGTCTGGCAGCTGCCAAGTCCACCTGAGGGGTAGACATGAAGAGAGTGTTTAACCTCCAGGACACTAACGATGGGACCTCTCCGGTCAGTCTGCTTTATGTCTGCATGGAGAAGTAATGCTGCATCTGGGCTTGCTATGGGCTGACAAGCAGAGTGATGTAAACCCTTTCTGTAATCCCAGCCAGGCTTCCAGCAAGGCGGCACTGGGGCTGCTCCGGTCAGATCATGGCAGTTCTTGGTCTGCTGGGTGCAGAACCACTATTTCCTTCCCATCCTGGAAGCCCATCAAGAAGCCTCAGGTCTGGTTTAGAGGTGTTAGGTGCCAGCTGAGGAAACAGGAGGTTAGGTCTTCAGTGTGGACTTACAAAAGATATATTCCATATGTCTCACCAGTCAAAAGTTAGAGGAAGGGGTTTTTCCAACTTTTCCAGAAATATTCATCCTTTTGTTGGGCTATAGAATGGGAAACCAGAGCCCCAAAGGGATATTACTATGAAGTCTGAAAATACAGATTTGTCTTTGAAGTTGTAGTGTATCTCAGGTTCGGTAGGATCTACCACATTTATAAAGAATTCTGGCTTTGATGAAAATAGAAGTGCCAGTTTGGAAAGCATTTGGGGATTTTTCAGCATGACAGATGCTACTGTGTAAGTGTAAGACTATTATCTCCTTATATATGTAGGTAGCTGTCTTATAAAAAAGTATTTTGACTTACCAAGTCACTGCAATAAAGTGGAATGTGCAGACACAATACTTGACTGCCCCCGCATGCATATTTCACCTTTATTAAATCTTATTACAATCAAGATCTTGACTATTCTCTTCTAGCACAAACACTCTGTGCGTGTAAGAATACATGCGACAGCAGGTAAGCCTTTTAGCACATTGTTAACCACCAAAACTAAGGATTAGTAAGAAACACATTTGCATTTTATCTCTAATTTTTCCTTTTCCCCCTCCCTCCTTTTTTCCCTTGCAGGCACAGCTGTCTCAGGCATTAAATGGTGTTTCAGATAAAGCAAAGGAAGCAAAAGAATTTTTGGTTCAGCTGAAAAATTTATTGCAGCAGATCCAGGTAACTGTAGAATCATAGCTGTTTTGATAATACAGTGATCAATAGAACTGAGTGAATAATTTATTTGATGACTTTGTCTCCTGTGCTATTATCATCTTTCCTGGAATCATCTAACCTTTCTTGAATGGATTTGCTAGGAAAAATTATTCATCAAATAATGCCTGCGAGCCCCTCTTAGCTTCTAGATTGTTTGCTGTTTACTGCAAGAAGCTGATACTCAATACTGGACATCTGAGCTGTGTTGATTAGTATTTGATTGAATCCATCGGTCATGCTTCTGGGCTCCTTCCTGACTGTAATTGCTTCAATTGGGCATGTCGGATAAGTTCTCATTTTAACACATTCAAAATTTACTACTTGTTTTCCATCTTACATTTCCTAAAAATGTACTTGTTTCTGGAATAAATGCAGCCAACCTGTTTATTAGAGTATTTATAGGAAGTCAAAAAAAGAAGAAGAAACAAATGCTGCTAAAGCAATGTGGTCGTTTATTGAAGCAGAAGACATTTTCATGCCTATAATTGCCGAGCTTTAATAGTCAGAAAAGAGCTCGTCGTGAGTGCAGTAATTGAGGACACAAACCCAAAACATAGCAAGTCCCATTTTCAACCAAATTTAGAGTCGTCAGTGCTGAAGGTCAGATGATCCTCAAGGTCCTTCTCACCCTACAGAGTGTGGCTTGGAAATGAGCTGCCGCAGTTTGAGCTGCACAGTGCCCAGGAGGGGACACTTGTTATCCACAGCAGTGGTGCTCTGGAACGGTGCACTTTCTGTGGGATATCTCTCCTCCTCTACGATATACCTACTCTGCTGCTTGCTTGTCTTGCATCAACAAGCAAGTCTTGTTCCTGTTACTAACAGAAAGCCAGAGCAGAAGTTCAAAAATCTGCATTTGGTTTAGGATTTAACCATTAAAATTCCACTTAACACTCCAGATGATGAACTTGTACCCCAAATGCTGCTCAAGCTCTCAGGTTGCCATAGGGCAACCCACCTTCACAGTCTTCTGTGGCCACATGGGGAAGGGAACAAACCAAAACCGGGAAACATGGTAAAAAAAAAAAGCACATCTAACTGAAAGAAACCAGTGGAGAGCCACTAACTGGCACCTGTCACATGCCATGTTTTAGACACAGTGTGAGGTTTCTCTCAGCTGACTTTACCTATTTAAAAGTTATGTAACTCATCTGACCTAGTCATTTAGACTTCTTTCATTGCCCAAGGAGAAGGATAGGCATCTCTAGAGAGCAGTTCTTCCTCTAGGTGTGAAAAGCTATTTTAGGATGGAATAACTCATCCAAAACTGTAGTCTATCACCAATCTTTTCTTGAGTCACCTAGGTCCATTAAAAATGTATTTTTCCCTCCTGAAACCTAAAGGTGGCCTATTATGACTATTTATGACAATGCTGTAAAATCCTTTAATGTGTTTCAATAAAATCACTGCCAAATTGCTCTGTATAAGGGAGCCGCCACAATTAGATCAAAAGACCAAGCCATTTCCTTGATGCTGCTCAGTGCTTAAAATGCTAGAGGAGAACTCAGAAAAAGGAATTGGATCCAGCCATTACCCTCTAACATTTCGGCACGTCTGGGCACAAAGCTGAATCTGACTCTCACATGTTGAGCTCGTCTGTCTCCAGCGTGAGTCTGAGTGAGGACATCAAATTTCCGCAAAAAACCCCAGCAGGATTAAGCAGCTGCACAAGTATTCCTAAGTAAAACAAGGTGAGGGCACAGCTCTGAGATAATGACCCACATCCTTTAACCCTTAATGACCTCCCTGGCATGGTTTTCTCCCATGAAAAATTGCCCTCTTCCCAGGTGATGCTCAGGCAGCATTTGATGACAGCACATACCAGGGAATACTCCTGGTTTGGAGTTTGGCACAGCCACGCTAATTGAGGAGAAAGGGTTTAGATCTGTCATGAGCTGATCTGTGCCTTTTGGCATCTGGACCGCAAAAACAGTTCTTGGACTGTTATTTGGGGTGGAATAGATGTAGCCTTTGTGCGTAGATTTACACCCAGAACCATGCCTCTTAGAGCAGGTTATTTCTAGTAGAAGTCTTATGATGGTTGCCACACACACATGCAGATATTTACCCCTCAGCAAAAATGTCTTCAAAATGTATGTTTACACAAAGGAGTGAGCAATACGTACATTTTTTTATCCTGTTTCAATGCACAGCAGACCAGAGAGCCATCTGCACTCTTTATCTCCTCTCTGAGTTTGCCAGAGCTACCAGGAGCTGTGCTTTCATCTTGCCTGGGGCAGTTTGTAAATTTGTAATCTACTTTTCTTTTCCCTGCCTTGCAGATCTCGTTTCCCCCTCTTTTTTTCCTTCCCTTCTCCTTTCTGAGGTCACTTTTAAAACTCTTGGTCTCTTCTTTTCAGAAACTGCCTGTTCCTCCTTGCCCCTGTTGCTTCCTTGCTCCTTCTTGTGGCTGTCATTACCTGATTTTCACATTTTCCCATCTGCTGTAACAACTTTATTCTGTCTCACTTGAAGGAGGCGTATCGCCAAACACCCCACTTGATGTGTGAACAGAAAATGCGGAGAGAAATGAGGCACTGCAGCCATCGGCTGATTCAGGCTCTGCACACAAACCAGCACTTCAAGAGTAGCTGGGTGGAAATGGGCTGAAGGGGGAGTCGGGTGTGATATAAGCCGAGGAGGGAGAGATGCAAACAGGAAGAGTCTAAGTCAAATCTGTGAACAGTAACTGAGCTGTCTGGTGTCTCTCCGCCCACCCATCTTGAGGTCTACGACTCTGGTGGGGGCCTCTCAGGGAAGAGTTACCCTGCATCCCTCAGCTGGAGAACGGGATGCGTGGATCACAGTGGGAGAAGGGAATACAGTGCTGAAAATTTTGCTCTCAAAAGAATGAAGACAAAGCAATGAACAGAAAAGAAAAGCGTAACCAGAAGAACTAGGAGATAGTAATGGGTTAGAGGCACGTGATGGCACACCACAGAGATGCTTCTCCTCCAGCCCATCTTTAAAATCTTCTCACATTTAATGCTTCCTTTCTCTTTTTTTTTTTTTTCTCCCCCCCAATAAAGCCATCCCCAGGAGGAGGGGCAGCTCAGGACCTTGTAGTACCATCTACTCAGATTTCTACGGCTGCAGTGGGATTCTGCGGTAGCAGGGTTTGTTCCCTATTGATAGGACAGGGGTTTATGATACCCCGGCTCTGCGCAAGGCTCAGTGGGGACAGGTGTTGTGTACCTCAGAAGCTGGCCTCTGCCTGTCAGAGACTTTTACCACAATGTGAATAAAAAACTGCCACGTATTTATTTTTGTCTTAAAGCTAACCAAATACCTGTCTCCACTGTCAAGTGCTAGCTATTTTTAAAAACTATCTGAAGCAATACACCAAATCTCGGGGCTTTGTACCTGATTAATTTCCTTGTAATAAGCCTGTAGACCAGATTCTGGTCCATAATTCTCTTCTAATTGTCATGGTGTAGAGCCAGTGATTTCAAAGTTGTTACAGTGGGATAATTAAAAGAGGGGGGGCAGAACTATCTTATGTGTATCTATGCACTGTGTATGTTAGGTTTAGATTTTGCATTATGTTGTACTACATCTGTTATCTAGAAAGCGCCAGTAAATCAGGGTTTTGAACAAGCCCTTTTTGTGGCATAGCATCTTACTGTTCCATTTTATAGCATGCAGCTATTACTGGTACAGATATAATTAAACCAGAAAGGCAACAGAGATGCCGAAGTCTTGAAAGGAAATGTTTTCTGGATGGAAAATCAGGTAAGAATGAACAATAGCCTAAGGTGTAAAATATGATTTCTTTGATGAGTATGACTCTTGCCTTCTTCTAGGAGAATGGGTTGGATTATGAAGCTTGTCTTGTCGCTCAGTGTGATGCCTTGGTTGATGCATTAACGCGACAAAAGGCAAAACTGCTCACAAAGGTGACCAAAGAACGTGAGCACAAGCTGAAGGTGAGCGCAAGTCTTGAGCACGGCTATCAATACCTTGCGTTACTGTGTGTTTCATGGAACTGTGCTTACCACGCTTAGGCACACACACTTACACACTTAAAAAATTAGGCGTAGACTTCTGCAGTTCTTTGAATCAGGCCATGAGTCTTTATCTGACGGTTTTAGGCTGTCTTTTGAGGTGCTTGTCAGCGAAACCTCTATGGTTTGGATTCTGGCACCTTCCAAATGCAAGAAAGCCCTTCTGGCCAAGTAAAATGTTGGGATTTTGGTGTCTCTTCAAGCCATTGAAATTCAAGGAAGCCACCCCCAGTAATCCATGTGCTTACTCAAGAGATATTAAAGAAATGCAGTAAAGGGGTGTGGGAGGAGAAAGCTATAAATGGTTGAACAAGGTGGCAGTCAAGAAATGTTTAAATAGACACATTTCTCAAAACGTTGAACTGCATATGTGATTTTGAGGTATTATAGTGCCAGTAACATTAATAGTATCCAAGACAGAAGAAAAAATTGAAGTGCGAAATCTAACATGACAAACAATGAATAAAACCTACCTGAGATCAGCATTTAAAAACCCGCCATGTTTAACAGGAACCAACACTTAGGACATACTGCTAACAGCACAGTTAGTCCTGCAGTTTATTCCTTTTAGGCTGTTGCACCTCAGGAGTTGTGCTGTCAAACACAGTGCTATTAGGCCTAGTCTGCAGCCATGTGGCAGCAGAATCAAGTCCAAAGATGCAGCTATTTTATTTCTTCATCCCAGCGATGTGTTCTTAAGAGGAGCAGGATCAATGCTAAATTGTGAAGGGAATGGTAGAGCATAATCTGCAAGAAACCACTCCTGCAGTTGTCTTCTGTAATATTTGCCTTTTTGAGTGAAGGATTTTTTAAAAGCTCAGATTTTAGTAAAAGTATGGTTCTAAATGTGAATACTGCAAACGCAGAAACATGTTCTGTGCTCTTTCTGCCCCAAGCAAGCCTGATTTTTGGGCAATTAATCTGCTCTGAAAATTGAGATTCCCTGTGCACAACATTTTGCCAAGCTAATTATCGGTATTTACAATACAGAGCAAGTGAGTGTAGCTGATGGAGATATGGCAATGGCCATATGGCAGCTAAATTAAGCATAGCTTTAACACACTTCCATACGTTGTCTCTGCTGAAATAATCTTATACAATGAGATTATATATTCACTGTAAGATGAGGCAGTCATCAGAACTGTACTGATGCTTGTTTTCCAGGTTGTTTGGGACCAGATAAATCACTGTACACTCAAGCTACGCCAGTCCACAGGGCTTATGGAGTACTGCCTAGAAGTTATCAAAGAAAATGATCCCTCTGGGTTTTTGCAGGTATTTTTCTTTCCGATGTTCTGGGGGAACAAAAAGAAAAGACGTTAAATCTAAAAATGGGTGGCTTTGCTAATTAGCCTTTTTCACCTCCGAGGCAGGTTCCCCTAAACTCCTGTTGGTACTGTCTAAAAACTCAGGTAGCCTGGTGACTGCATGAGTGTCCCAGCGAAGGGAGGGCTGTCAACAGCCGCACTTTGACCAAGGTGTGGAGTCAGTGGTCACACCACTTCCCTGGCTGCTGACGTCTTTCCTCTTGCCAGCCCTTCCTTCTGAGGTGGAAGAGAGATGCTACGCAGTTAATGATAACTTTCTCCAGAATATTATTTTATTCTCATCTGAGAAACCCAACACAGGGCTTCACAGAGCTCTCCAATCAATTTGGGAAGGTCTATGACTCAGCAGAGTAGTACTTGTCCCCTTTTTGCCTTTTCTCTTTGCATTACCCTTTCTGATGTGAGAGTCCTTTCAACGTCTCCCCTGTGAGGGAAATCCAGCCTTAAGGGCTTGCGTGTAGCTTTGCTTCACTGGGGTTGTTGCACCTCATAGGGCTACAAGACCTGTCTCGTAGCTGGAGGATCCAGGTACCTCCTCTTTGCAAAATATGGCCTAGCCAACAATTGCCTTAATTTGCAGGATATTGTTTCTTAGGTGCGAGCAGTGAAAATGACTATTGATGAGATAAGACATAACAGTTTTATTATCCAATTAATTATTTTGCTTAATTAATTCTATTTTTAATTAATTTTTTTATTTTTCCCTATTAGTTTTGTTGGCTTATTGATGTGTTAAGAAGAAAGGCACATCAAACAAAATGATCTGCATGTGGCTGTGAGCTGAACAAGGCACACTGCACACATAAATGCCTGAATGTCAGGGGGGCTGTCACAATATCCCTAAAAATACAGGATGAGAATTAGCCAACTTAAACCTATTAGCACTCCAGATTGATCGTTACTGTCACGTCTGGTCTCAAGCAAGAATTGGGAGTGTGTGGTGTATATTAATCTCAAGACTACACAGATTTTAGCAGGCTGTTGGTTGGATACTGCAGGACAAAGGAATCCTTTACATCTTACCTACACGCTAGCTGGATATGTTCTTCATTGTCATTTCAGCTTACTTCTTCTGTAACCTCTGAAGCTTCATTATTTGCAGTCACCGTTTATTGAAAAATACTTTTGTTTTTACCTTTTCGTGGTTTATCTAATGATGCTTTCAAGGCAATCAGCAAACACTGGGGCACCGCGTTACTTAGAGCAGCTGCTCCTGCAATCAGGACACTGAAACACAGCGAAGGGATCCAGCATCCCAGTAAGTGGCCCCAATGTTGTAGGAAGGCTATGAGATGCTCCTCCACTTACTGTACGGACTCATTAGGAGCTGTTGATGCAGGGGCTCAGTCTGGAGCATCTTCCAGTAACAGCAATGAGGAAAGGTATCTGAACTCCGGCAGTAAAGAAAAACGCTCTCTGACCTATCCAGAAGAAAATTCTGCTCCCTGTGACTTACAGGGAGCTCACTGGGAGGGACTCTAGATATCCAAATGGCAACTTCACTGAACTCAGGGACAGATGAGTTCACTGATTTCCGCAGAGCCAAGATTTCATGTCCAGAAGAGCTCGTTGTGATCATCTTAGTCTGACTTTTGGCCTAATTGTCTGTGGGCTGAGCTAGAACAAAGCTCTAAAAATTACATTCAGTTTTGATGTAATGATAAAAAAAATCCATCAAATTCTTTGGAAACCTGTCTGACAACTTTGCACCCTCACTGTGAGAAATATACACCTTCCTTCTCATTTGATTTTTTTATTCCTCGCAGATTTGATCCATTGAATTATCTCTGCTGAATGGAGAGACCCTCTGATATTTAAGCCTCTCTTTGTTCAACTGCTTTTTAAACAGGAGAGCAAAACTAGACTGTGCATATCAGAGAACAGAGTGCATTCAGAGGCACAATACATAACGTAATCTTAACTGGCTTTATAAATGAGATTTTTATTTTCCTACCCTAAGATGAGATTTGCTTTGGACCTCACCCTAAAATGAACAGATTCCATCTCAGCTGTTGTGCTGTCACCGAATCACAGAATCACAGAATGTGAAGGGTTGGAAGGGACCTCTGGAGATCACCTGGTCCAACCCCCCTGCCAGAGCAGGTCCACCTACAGCAGGTGGCACAGGATGGCATCCAAGCGGGTTTTGAATGTCTCCCGAGTCGGAGACTCCACCACCTCTCTGTCATATTCCTGCTTTCCTTTTGCTGTATCTCACAGGCATTCTGTCACTTTTAATGTGTACATCTGCCATTTAATTATAAGCCTGATACTCTCTTTCAGATTTCGGATGCTTTAATCAAGCGTGTTCAGGTATCTCAGGAACAGTGGGTCAAAGGAGCCTTGGAGCCAAAAGTGTCTGCTGAGTTTGACTTGACTCTGGATAGCGAACCTTTACTGCAGTCGATTCACCAGCTGGATTTTATTCAGATGAAATGTAGGGGTGAGCTTTTATGATTTTCTTTTTTCTGTTTTTTTGTGCATGTGTTGAAACAGTGCTGGGAAGGACAGGGGACAGAGGGAGGAAAGAGGAATGACTTGAAATTACTGGGTAGTTTTAAAAAGTTCTGACGCAAATTCAGATGACAGGGTGTTTCCTAGAAGGGTATGCTCACTTCCCATGCAATGACCTGAACAAGCTCAGATAGAGATACCAGGTGCAGTTAAAGATTTGAAAAGATAAATTCTTCAGAGTAGGCCTATATATCAGTTTTGAAGAATAAAAAGACATTAGCTGTATGAAACTTTATGCCATTTTACATCATTCCTAGATTTGACACAGTTAATTCAAAATACCAGTTAACCCTATCTTGTCAGGAACAGCTGAAGCAGTAAATACATATTCACACACACACACACATAAGCTTGAGTAGCAAAAAAACCTCCTTTGGCTTATAGCTGGACTGTGCTGTGAACACAGCATCCAGCTTAAAGAAAGATATCATGAGGCAGAGATTGATAAGGGGAAAGTACCTCCATGGCTATACCCTTCCTTGATTCCAGGTATTGGAATGATTTCAAGTGACGCACTAAAGGGAAAGGAGTTTAAAAAATATTTAAAAGCAGAAGCTGATGAACAGTAGATGCCATTGGCAAAAAAAAAAAAAAAAGAAAAAAAAATTAACATCATGCAGTTGTAATGAGCTTGGTTTGTATGGAGCAGGATGAGAATTGCATCAGAATTAGATAGATCCATAGAATGACTAGATTTGAAGGCCGTTAGGATCCCTGGGAAGGATGCCATTAGCTGCCCTCAGTCGTGATTCTAGCCGTAATCACCCATGTGGGTGACAGCGTAGAGGCTGCCAGAAGTCAATGAATGAGTTAAGGATAATCATGTTGTGATCCCGGATGTGCTTTTTTTCTACTCCAGGCAAGCGTAAAGATTTGTGTTCGGTTTATCTGTCCTCTCTGGGCCTAATTCTGAACCTGAGAGGGCCAAGATGAAGTAATTAGGGTGGATAATTTGGCAGATGTATATTTGGAGAAACAATGGGTAAACCGCTAAAGGCCAAAGTCCGCTCACCAAGAATGGTTTGCATCTTGGCATAAACCAGCTGTGTTAAATTTACTCAAAAAACACCTGTGAACTGCTCTTTTGAAATGTTAACAGCCAGGAAAGAGGAGTCAAAAGAGGAAGAGTATCACTGATATCAACTTCTCCAAATACTGTCTGCAGTTGTCTTTTAAAATCAGTTGATATTTAATGCTGGCCATATTTACTGTTAAATACATTTTATACTAATCTTCCACCGCTCTCCTTCCCAAACATAAAGAATTTAGTTAACCTATCCACTTAGATTGCTAATTAATCACAGGTCACTCAAGGTGAGAGCAGCTTAGGTATTTGGCTTTTAGACATTTGTCTGGCTTTAAGCTTGAAGACTTGGAGACTTTAATTGAGCCAGATTCACTGGAGCTTTATGAAAGACAGTGCTGTGTGTTGATGCTCTCATTTATCATATAATCATAGTAAAGCTCTGGTACTGAGGTAGGCATGGTCTGAGGAGCAGAGAAGAGGATAGAGCGGACAGGACTGCTTCTGCCCAAACCTGCACAGAGCTTATGAACACCCTTGGGCTTTGCTCCCCAGGCGCATCTTAACAGTTAGACCTCAGGAAGGGCATTTCCTTGAGCTGTCTTGGCCTTGACCAGGCCTGCTGCACGTTCTATCAGGTTGGTCTGCATAACTGGCGTGACCGTATACATGCCATGCAAAAAATGGTGGAAATGCCATTTATCCTGTCCACCATTCCTTTCTAAGGGACTGCATTATTCCTCTGCACACCTCTGTGTGTCCAAGCAGTACAAGCCACCAATTGATCTCAAGCTAACATTCCTAGGTATTGAGGATTGTTTAGCATATAGAGCTGTGTTTATATTTTTCGGGTTATGACTGCAACTCTATTTGCATTTGAACTGCTCAGTCTAACACTTTGGCATTTTTTTTTCCTGAAATTTACCTTCATGACCTCAACCAGTTCTGCATTATCTTCTCATGCACAGTGGTCTTGATTCTAGACATAGAGGTACCACAGAGTAAGGCACTCGGCATTTCAGCAGCGGGCACGCAGACTTATTGGGAACATCACTTTGCTGACTGATGAGAACCTGGTGTTCCAGCAGGGTGAAGTTTTGCTATTTATCACCATCAGGACTAGTATATTTCTGAGCCTCCAATTTCACAAAGAAAAATCTCTGTGTCTTAACATCTGCTCCTTTTTTCCACTCCTGCCTGCCCCAGTGCACCAACAAGTCATCAGTCTTTACCAAATGTTGGTGTTGAGGGGGGTGTTATTATGTCACTATACTGGTCGATCTGACAAGAGCAGATGCATTAAAGACATCAGAGACAATCTGTAAAGGGAATCTGGGGAAACTTAGGAGAATAACTTAGGAGAATAGGCATAACTTTTCCAACAGCAAGTTGTTTTGTTTCAAAAGCTTTGCAATGTAAGGTCTGTACTATAGTTATCAATGCTTAGGGCATGACTGAATTGCTGTGGTTTTTTTTCAAGCTCTGGCCTCATTCAACCTCAGTGAGCTTGCAAGGGTCATTTAGAGTGAAAGCATGCTTGTAAGTAAACATTGATTCACTGTGTTACACAAACAACGAAAATGAGAACAAATCACATTACATTTGCTTTGATGACTTGTTCATGTGCCTTACTGGTGGACTCTGTATGGGCCCATATCTAAAGCTAATCTCTATAAATAAAGGTCAGGAGGTGTTTTTTTCTTATTACAGAAAGAAAAAGCAATTTTGTAACAAATTAAATGTGCAGAAATGTGATAGGTGCAGAAGTAATGCTTAAGCAGTCATGTTGACCAAAGGGTCTCACTGACAGCCCTTTGGCAAAAATCCCATGCTCCCCAGGCTAGCTGAACTGCTGAGGCACATGCACAGCTCTAGTAATTGCTGGCATTTTGGGCTTTCCCAGATTGCTTTCTTCTATCCATGTTTCCCTCTCTCTATTGTTTTTTCTGAGTGCCTCAGAACAAAATTCCTGTCCTCTTTGATGACTGGTTCAATGTGTACATCACATTCCCTCTGTTCAAGCTATGGGCACAGGCAAATAGGTGTTCCAGGTTTGTTTTATTCAAACAGCAGAACTGTCATGCAATCTTGGTTTGTTGTAAAACAGAGACTAGGTACAAAATAGGAAAAAATATGGCTACTCTCTACTTTTCTGTACAACCTCTGAATATGCACTCATATGGCCCTTCTTTCCAGGAGTGACTCCTTCCCTCTTCTGCAAACCAGTCCTCGAAGATTCCCCAGGCACACCTCCTGCCACAAATCTTCTCTGCTTCTCCAGCTGGGAGCTGCCCAGCCCTGATAATGAAAGAGTAACTGCCTCATCATAGGCTTTATCCCTGGTTCTGTTTGCTCTGCGTCATGGACCCAGGTCTTTGCCTGTGGTCTTTCCTTCTCTTGATAACACTGTTTGTAGAGCACTTGATACAGCAGTGACTCAGACTATTACAGGGCTGTACTGCAGTTTTGGAGGACGTCAAAGTTTTCATGTTTCTGAGGGTTTCTTTCACTGCATTTAGTCCTTTAAAAATTAATCTGGGAAGGTGAAGAGCGTCATTGCACATTGCTTGTCAAGAGGACAAATAACAGACAACATCTTCGAGCAGCCCTACTCTACCCTGAGAGGCGATCAGCTGTGAGATGCATTGAGCAATGTGTTTTTGAAACTGCTGAGTTGACACCAGACATCAGTATCACATTTTTTAGCTAAGTGTGACCCGCGTGAAGCACTTTTAAAATAGCAGGACATCATTCAGACTCATTAATAGGTCTTGCCGTGCCAATGCAGTATCATTTCTCCCTTCATATTTTTACTCTTTTCCTTCAAAAACTCTCTAGAGGACTTTAGGTTGAACAAGAAGTGGGACAGTACTGTAATTTAACATCTGAGTCTTCTTTTTTTTCTGACAGCCTACATTTTTCTTTTGTTAGTCCTGTCCCATTGCTCTTCACTATGAAGTATATCCCAGAGTCCTGCTTATTTAACTCACTTTGTACTTTCCGATGACTTTTACAAGTGTTCACTTTTTCTCCTCCCAGAGGGAATCTGAGATCAAGGCAAATCTCTGCCCACCCATGTACAAGGCAGGTGCAGCGAGCGCCATTTAGCAAAGCTGCACCGTTGCTTGGTGGGCACGTCTTACCCCTCCTTCAGCTACTGGGGGTTGTGCAGTTCAGGCCACAGTCTGGCCCAAAGGGATTAGGAGGCTGATAAGGATTACTCACAAAAGCTTAAAAGTCCAGTGACACAGTAAAGAAGCCCAGGCGCTTCCCCATACTACGTGTGACTCTCACACGTAGGGCCAAAATTCACACTGCCTCTGGGAAGTGGAAACAACAGCACTGTAGTGTATGAAAACACAGAATCATAGAATAACAGAATGGGTTATGTTGGAAAGGACCTTAAAGATCATCTAGTTCCAACCCCCCCTGCCATGGGCAAGGACACCTCCTGCTAGACCTGGTTGCTCAACGCCCCATCCAACCTGGCCTAGAAACATATTAAAATCCTAGGTGGCATTCCTGTTTCCATAATTAAGAGGGACCTGTGAAACGCTTACCCTCCCCCCAGAATTGTGCTCTTTCTTTTCAGCTTTGTGCATTACGTGAACAGTCCCAGAAATCTTCCCATCAGTGGTCCTGGGAAATTTTTGCAGGGGGTTGGACAGATTAGTGGTTTATTCAGAGGTGAGGGAGTGTTGTCTATTTTGCACTTTATAAGCTTCAGGAATTAGATTTTCATCCAGTTTTGCCAGGGGGAGTTTCACAAGTGGGGAGGACCCAGCAAATGCCTCCTGAGAGGGTTAACTGGTTAGCTAAAGCGGCAGGAGTGTGGATGGCTGATACAGCCCTAGCTTCTCCTAAGCTCATCAATCACTGGAAATACACAGACTAATAAATACAAACAAAACCCCGAACTTAAAATGGTTCATTTGAAAAATCCCATTCCCTCTGAATTCCTCATTGTCAGGTTTTAGGCTCTTGTAATGTCACATTTCTGTTACTTCTCCAGACACAATGTCTCCTAGACAAAAGTCTGAACTTTCCATGTGAAAAAACAAGCAGGTTTTTATTTATGACATCCCCTGAATCATCCTGAAATATCAAGGAATAGGAACAAGGCTTTTTTTTTCTTTTTTTTTTTTTTTCTCTTTTCACATACAAACTTCCAAGAGCTAATTTATAAAGCTCTTTTGTTTCAGACCACAGTCATCATTCTGGGCTACCAACCATCTGCATTCACCAGGGTGATGGATAGCAGCAGTGGAAAGCCACGGTAGCTTCTGCACTGTTTATCACAAGTGTGATGTTGGCTTTCGTGTTGCTTCCAAAGTGGGGTGAAGCCTTAGCCCCAGCACACAGTAGCATCCACTTTCCCACAGACTGCTTGGTACGCAAAACGTGCACAGCTCTCTTTTATCCAGAGAGGCTCTCTTTTATCCAGAGAGGTAAAATAAGACGAAAGGAACAGCTCGAGGGCTTAGCTCTCATGCCGACAGAGGGAGAAAAATAAACTAGAGGCTCAAAGCGGAATAGATAAAAGAAGAGCAAACTGACATTGTTAAGAGCTAAGTCAATGAATGCCCAGAGCACTCAGCTCCTTATGTGACACAGTTGAGCTCTGCAGAAATGATCCTGAACGGTGAAATTCAGCCTTGGGCAGAAAACCAGGCAGGGTCTATGCGTCACTTACATCCCACTTAAACTGCGATTTCAAGAGTGCATCGGATACATGCCAGATCTCTCCAGAAGACTGAATTTTCACTTTATAATTTCCAGCAGAGTGAACGGTGAGAGTTTAGTTGTGTTAAACAGAGAAGGTGTAGCGGAGGCCTCTTTCCCACAGAGGCATGGCTGAATGTTTTACTCTGTTTATCTTTATTTTGAAGATGCTGGTTTGGTCAACACTCTCCTGGTTTTTCTCCTGAGAGAGTCACTAAAAAGGCATGTTGTGACATAACTTCACACCTGTAATTTTCAAGAGGAGAGAGCCACAAGCAGTCTTCTGTGGTGTACAAGTTCCTTTTGCTCCCTGAACCAAGAGATTTAGATAAAACTTGCAAATTAAGCAATAATCTTTGACAGATTTTTTTTTTTTTAGGTATGGCTGCCATAAAGATAACATATCCAAGGTGGTTTTGATGAAAAACTGAGGGGAGTGGGTGGTGGGTGGTGGTGGTAGATCAGATTTTAAAAACATTCCGAACTATTGTGAAGAATTCTTTTCCTGCTATCGGTGGAGTTCAGGCTCTATCTTGCTGCCTTGTTGGGAGAAGTGGCTGCTCTGCTGATTAATAACCCAGTTCTTCCTCAATGAGCTGGGCTGCCTGGCAGCACTGCATTTCCTGTGTCACCTCACGATCGGAGACACCCCCTGGCACCACTGCTCCCTCTCTCCTTTTGGGAACAGGGGGGCCAAAGTGCTCCAGCATGAGAAAAAATTCTTCCAGCCAATTTCCTGGGAAGGAAACCAGACATGAGGTCCCCAGATTGTAGTCCTTATGAGGCACCAGAAGCATGTCCAGATATATTTCTGTTTATGTATTTCAGCCAAACGATTTTTCTAGCTGAGTAACGACATTTTTTATATCTTTTTTACTGCCTTTTGTTCCAAGGAATGGAATGGACCCTCTTCCTAATGAATATTGACTCCCCTGTGAGGGGAGGGAGGTGACCGGTCATCACGCTGCCCGCGGCACAGACTAAAGGGGTAGGGCAGAGTTACACTAATCTGTACCCAGTTCCTGTTACAGTGCCACCAGTCCCATTACTGCAGCTGGAGAAGTGTTGCACCAGAAACAACAGTGTGACATTGGCCTGGAGGATGCCACCTTTGAGCCACAACCCGGTGGAGGGTTATATCTTGGAACTTGATGATGGAGATGGTGGCCAATTCCGAGTGAGAATTTCATTTAGCATTTATTTGTGTTTCTTTGTATATGAGTTTCCTCAGGATATGGATTTCTGTCTGTCTGAGGGTGGGGAGAGGGGGTAGGGAAGATATGGGTTGTCAAAAGATCCCTGCTTCCGTCATGTGGATCTAGAAAGCCTCAAGTGCAGATGCTGCTTATTAGAAGGACTCCCAGCTTGGGTAGGAAGTTTGGTTGAGCTTTTTCCTGAGGCTCTGGCAAAAAGGGCCTTGCTGAGGTGGAAGGTGGAGTTTCAAGTCACTACTGCATCTACGGTTTGGTCCCCCCGGAGAATTCCCCTACAAGAGAAAATCCCATACTAGCCCAGAGGAACTGAAGGTGGTTCATTCCACAAACCAGAGATGTTTTTGAAGCCCCCACTCTCATCTGTCCATATCACCCCATTTCGACGGCTGAGATTCTCAGTCCAGAAGTGCAACACATTTTTTCCTGGTTTTCTGAGTAAAAATGGGAGCTTGCGTAAAAATATGGGATTTCTAAATCTTTTCTCTGGGAGTGGATGAGACCAGGCTGGTGGAAACTTTCTGCAGACACTCTGCAATGGGGTTGGTAAGTACAGGAAGGCATCCTGAGTGCTGTCCTTCCAGACCTTCAGGGTGATGCCGCAACTGTTTGCTCCTGCCTGCAGATGCAGGGTACTTCTAGGCTCCCTTCCCCTCCTGCCGCATTCCAATAAAACAACTACAGAATTAATTTGATCAGCTTTCTGCCAGCCCCATCCTGCTGGAAGCTGTGGCCCTTCCTCCTCAGGCGGGCTTCATGCTCCTGTTGCTCCAGTTCCAGACTGGCCCAGCACATTGCCTAAGGGCTAGTGCCTTGAAAGCATCTGGAGACCATTCTGGAGTACAGCTGCTCTCTTCACAAATGGGAAATTTTGCCAAAAACACACCATGGCATTTCTTTGGGAGCTGCAAACTGGCTTCCCACTGGGAACCTAAAGGTTTCTCAAGCTGAAAATGGCCTGGCACGAGTCCACCTAAGGAACTGCTTCCCTGTGCCAAACTGCTCCACCCATAGCCAGCAAAGACACCTGATTTGGACGCCCCTCATTAGAAGAGAGAGAAATATTAGCAGGGCATTTTGTAGAGGGCACTGTATTTCTGGAAGGTCTCCTCAGTTCCTTGGTCCAGGTATTATTTCACCTGCGTTTGAAGAGGCTGGTCTCCACTACTGAAAGTATGAAAAGGTACCTCTGTGAACAGCTGCTGGGAGCTGCTGCTATAGTTAATATTAGTAGTGAAGAGTGTTATTAGTGCATAATGAATGAAGAGTCAGGAACAAGGTGTCAGGAATTCCAGTGTCTTGGATAAACCTTTTCCAGTGCTACTCACATCTAGATAAATATGTGTGAATAAAGATTTCCAGCTGGTGTGTATCCAAGCCTATTTGTATAGAGGAGTTTGTAACTAGCAAAGGTTTTAGGATTGCCAGCACTGCCATGTCAAGATTTTGGATTGAAAAAGGCACAAAACCATCTCAGTCCTTAAAAATCTAGGGCGACAACTTCTTTGCTTGCTATGTTAGAAACATCCTCAGTTTTACCCATTGAAGGATAAATGGCAGGCTTCTCAGCAACGCTATTTCAGTAAGAGTTTGCTGACCCTTTTCATGATGGATTATATATCTGAAAGCAGTGACGCTGACTGCACTTTATCAGTATTCAATGGATTTAAAGAATGGGTTTTGTGTCCCATCACAGCAGAAAGCATCAATCTGAATAAACACAAACAGTGAACAGTGGGAAAAAATACAAAATGGATTAGAAAATGTGAGAGCTGTCCTACAAATACAATTTTTTGCACAGACAGCATATGCTATAACATGGAGAGAAATTAAGCTATTCTATTAAAACTCTTCTTTCTCTCCATGAAAGATCATCAGCTAACTCAGGACCCAAGAGATTTTGTTATTTGTAGTAGCCGCAACGGTAGCAAAGTAGACAAACACAAGGCCCGCTGTCAACTTTAGTAATCCCTTTCTTACTCATCACCTAATTCACTTTAGGTTCATATCAAAGATCCTTAATCAATAGCACTACTCTCAGGCACATACTTAAGTGTCTTAACTGAACTGGGCCCTGAGTGGTCTGCTTAGTCACAGCCTTAAGCCTTTTAGGCCCTTTGCTACCATAAATCTATGGATTTCACAGAATGGGAGAAAACAGACGTGGAAAGGAGCTGTGGCTTTCAAGCCACTGCCATGACAAGATTTTTTCCTTTTCTGTCATTTTCTGTTGCACTGTTCAGTTTTCTAAAAAACATGAGGTTTCTAGGCTTCTTTCTGTTCATCATAGACTGTATAAACTGACTGACCCTCTTCATTAGTCTACCTAGATGTTCCTCTTCTTGAAGTATTTCACATTACACAAGTGCTTGCTGTTTTAATAAATTTCTGCAGACTTATGATGTCTCCGTTGTCTAGTTGTTGTTTCATCATGTGATGCATGTGATCCAAATCTTTAGGAGATCAGTTTCTTCTGGCCGTGTTTGCAGGCTTCAAAATCACATTTTAACACAGGCATGAGACAACCTTTCCAACAGAATAAAACTGCTTACTTTTTTTTAATTATTATTATTATTCTTCCATGCCCCCCTTTTTCGGTCCTACATAAATATAAGAATGGGAACGGTGGGTTGGACACTGGGACTACCATCCAAAACAGTGTTTTGGAGTAGATGTTTAGGAAACGATGATAAAAATTAAGATCTTTCTGTGTTGCCCTTTATTACTGTACCCTTCCAGCTTCAGCTTCGTCTTAGTGTCTCCACTGTTAACACTTCTTGATGTCTTCTCTGCCGTGGCCATCTGTGTTATAACAGCATAACTTCTACATCCTGGGAAGCAATGAGAAGCTGTTCACTTGTGGCTTATATTTGGCAGTCTTAACGTGATCACAAAGCACAGAGAAACAGTTGAACTATATCCCTTTTTCTCTCCTCCTTTTTTTTAATGTTTAGGAAGTATATGTTGGCAAGGAGACTCTCTGCACTATCGATGGCCTTCATTTCAACAGTACCTACAATGCAAGAGTCAAAGCTTTCAACTCATCGGGAGTTGGTCCTTACAGCAAGACAGTTATCTTACAGACGTCGGATGGTGAGTTGAGTTTTTGCCAGTTTCTAAGTGAAAAGCTGCAGGTCCAGGTCTCAGTGGCAGGACTCTTGCACTTTTTTATACCCACTTTGGCACTTACTGGCATGGAGATTTTGGATCGTTTGAGCAGAGAGGCCGGGAACTGGTCATGCACAGGGACTGAGCTCTTCTAGCACTTTTGAGGATTTTCCATTATTGGTAACACTTCAGGTTCCAAAATACGTGATTTTATTTGGCTGCAGAAGTCTCGGATCTAACTAAGATTCTTATTTGCTTTAGCATACAGAAGGAGTTATGCAACACATGCGATATTTTTGTGCCACTCTGTCCACTTCTCCATGTATCTTTAGAATTTGCCTTTTTTTCACTACTGCTTCAATTTCACAGCAAGGCTTGATAATCCAGAGATGGGAATTCATGCTTGCTCCTCTGTAATTATACTTGACATCCATACGGGCATTACAAGAAGTTCATCTCCGTTAATGATATTGTAATGAATTGAGAAGTGCATGCTATTATCACTTCCACTTTTATCCTGTGTTGCCAAAATAGGCCAGTATAAAATATTTATACTTTAAGAGCTTTTTCTGATTTTTTTTTTCCTTTTTTTTTTTCCCCCTTTGATAAACTAGTGGAGTCAGCCCTAACCAGCACAGACACAGTGGAACTCCATTTCCATTAAAGGTGATCCTGAACGAATTCACCTATGCGAGCAGTTTACATATCATGGAGAAGCCTTTGTCTCCTCAATGACTTTCTTGTTACTGTGTGAGGAAAGTCACTGCCCTTAGCAGCTTAAGTTCAGAGGAACAAGCCCAGATAATATAAGGCATTTCTGAGCTGAAACACAGCAGGGTACTGGCGCAAAGCAATCTTGTGTAGCTGCCTATGGTAACGAGGAAAGATTGTCTTTATTACCTGAAAGGGCAGTAAGGTCTTTAGGAAGGCAGAATCTCATTCTCCTACTTGAAGTAAACCAGACAACGCTTGAACTCAGCCTGTTCTGCCATAATCCTGCTTTTCCTTTTCCCCTTCCACAGTGGCGTGGTTCACCTTCGACCCTTCCTCAGCTCACAGAGACATAGTGCTGTCGAATGACAACCAGACTGCCACCTGCAACAGCTATGATGACCGGGTTGTTCTTGGCACGGCAGCCTTCTCCAAGGGCGTGCACTACTGGGAACTGCACGTGGACCGGTATGACAACCATCCAGATCCAGCCTTTGGCATTGCGAGGATTAACGTCGTCAAGGACATGATGCTAGGCAAGGACGACAAGGCATGGGCCATGTACGTTGACAACAACCGCAGCTGGTTCATGCATTGCAATTCTCACACCAATCGGTAAGCACCTCCTGCATGCTCTTCTCATTACCGATCGTTTTTTCTGCTTTGCATCGGAGGAAGGGGTCTCAACAAGCTGTCTTGTCCATCTCCCTCCTAATTTAGTTTGTAGAATCATAGAATGGTTTAGGTTGGAAGGGACCTTAAAGATCACCTAGTTCCAACCTCCCTGCCATGGCTTTGAGCACCTGGTTGCTCAAAGCCCCGTCCAACCTGCCCTAGCTATTTTATTTCTTAAAAATCATTAGTGACAGCAATGGTACTGTAGCAATCTGTGTTGGTGTTTGTTATCCTCAACGTTAGCATTTTTCTCCTGAGATCTAGCCTAAATCTCCCCTGCTGTGAGTTAAGCCTGTTATTGCACAGCCCACCTGTGGTGCCAGCAGACAGGAGTGCAATGCACTGGGATGCAGGATTTCTCTCTCATTGCTGGAGGAGCGCAGGGAGAAGGGTGGTTGATTCTCTTCCTTGAGAGGAATCTCGGCTGCAGGGTTGCACAATAATTAGGCAAAACGCTGGCGATCGCCTGTTCAAAATGCCGGTGGTTATTGCCGGTCCTGAAAGCTGATTAGAGGTATGTGCTGTAGGTCGCACCTATGGTGACCTGGACACAAGGGACTGTTTGGCAGTGAGGGCTAAGTGACAGCTTCCATCCACCCGAGCCGTTGTACTGAAGAGCTTTGAGCAGTGTCTCAACCAGTACAACCAATTTACGCAAAGGAGGGTTTCAGAATGCCCCTGAGCCACCATTAACAAACCCTTCTCTCTCCCACCACTTAGAGGCCCTGTGTGCAGCAGAGCGCTGGGGAGACATCTTCTAACTGAAGCTACTTGTGCTGACATGACCGCGTGGCTTTCAGCCCTCTCCCTAGCACTGCCCGTGTCTTCCTTGACACCATGCTAGATTGATTATTTTCAAAAATGGTGTATTTGTATACGTACTCTATCACAGTGGGAGACTGATGTACGAATAAAGTGATTTACCAAGGATACATAGCAGGTCTGTGGCAGGGCGGGAATCAATTTCCATTTGGCTTTCTACTGACTATTCCAGCAGGTCTTCCACACTAGCTCAGCTGTTGTTTCTGTTATACCAAATGATTAAAAGAAAGGCTCACAGCGATTTTTGAAATGCTCAAATGTGAATATTATCTCCTTAAAGAGATATGTTCATGCCAACATTCACTGTATCCTAATGCTGGTTGAAATCTCTCTTGTTGAATAGTCATTTATACTCTAAAGCATACTTGTATTTTAAGTAAGTAGGCTGCATTTGCTGGGATTTTTTATTTGAAGCATAGTTTGATTTTGCAGTTCATTACAGACAGGTGGAAGAACCTTGTAACTGGATCCAAAGCTATCTGAAGCCAATTGGAATATTCTCGTTGGCTCCAAAGGCCTTAAATGACGTCTTAAGTCAATATAGAGTAAGATAATATCAATATGATAAATATATCAAAAAGTTCTCTGTCCCTTTAATATCTTGATTCGATTTAGGGCAGAAGTAATGTTAAGCTGTATTAATTTTAATGCTCTGTGAAACAGCTTATGTTTTCTGGAAAAAAGCTGGCAACCATTCTGTGTGCTACTGTCCCAGAAACCTATTTTATGGATTTGGTCCTTGGTATGCTCCTTCCAGCAAGCAACAGACAAGAGAAGCAGAACCTTTTTTTCTGGGAAGCACAATGGAAAACACTTTGGATTGCCAATCATCCGGCTTAAGCAGGAGAACAAAGTACATTCCGTGTTGATGATAGTTTCCCAGTTTTTACTAGATAAAGCACAAAGGCTTTGCAAGCACATCCGAGGCACAGACCGACCCGTGGAATAGCTGTTCAAGTGAAGTACGCTCACGAAGGGCATGTAGTCTTATGAAATCACATACGCTTCAATGAAATTAGGTCTAGGCATTATATTTTTAACCGTGACAGTCAAGTAGGTCAGTTTTTTAACTCATTAGCTGTAATAGTCTTGTGGAAACAGTTATTTCTGCCTAGTTGTTTTTCCCCACTGGAGACATGGCATGATAGCACAGTGTCACGGTCTAAAGGAAATTTATTGTCAGCTTTTAGTCTCTCACATGTTATTGTGATGGAGGCTATGTCTTAGTAATCATTTCATCCTTCCTAATCTTCATGAGAAGAAATTAGGACAATAAATAAATTACTAGCTTCAAGGATAAGCTGAGGTGGAGCTTAAAATACCTATTTGTGGGACCTGTCACCTTTAGAGTACTTTTCTCTTCTTTTCACTCACAGCATGCAAAATTAGACCTGTCTACGTCCTTAAAAACTGGCACGACTTCTGTAATGCCAGAGGAAGAGGCATGAACAGAAGACTTTCATGCTATCAAACATAGAGGGGAACTTTGACAACAGGTTGAATAAACATCAATTAAGAAAACAATTTAGGGTAGGGATATAGCTTTGTGAGATACCTTTCAGCCTAGAAATAATCAGTTCATGCCAGAGATGTTAAATGCCCATTGCTAAGAGCATTCACTGGCATTCACTGCAGTAGATCCATTCCTTGGCAAAGTTCCCAAGAGCAGGAGCACCTGGTGCTATAGGCAGTACTTTAGGCTCTACATGGTTGTGTCAAAAAAGAGGTGGAAATCACACTGAAATATTTTATACTGAAAGGCAGTGGGAAGTCAAAATCTAGAGAATTTGGAGTGTAGCCTTAAAGCCCCCTGTGTTATGGTTTGGGCCGGATTGGCCCAAACAGGCAAAGCGACAGAAGTTCCCTCTCTCCGGCAGAGCAGGAGAGAGAGAAAAAGAAAGACTTCAGAGTTTAAAAGGAACTAAACTACTCAAATGAAATATTAATAGTAAAATAATAAAAAGAAAATAATGAAATATATACAAAACTTCATCGTTCCCAGGATGACAATCACAAGAGTCTCTTCACTGACTTCAGAGATCTCAAGACCAGGCTTTCATTGCACAAAAATGTTATAATTGACTGAAAAATACTGTGCTGGACAATAGCCATGGTAAAGTTGTTAATGGACTGTAAAACTCATCATTAGAATATTGTTAACAGAGAGCTAAACTAATCCTTCAGTTTATTAAAGTGGTCATAAATTGTTAAGCTTTATTTTTCAGTAACAGTGAAACATTGCTATTCTTAATTCCTCAAGCAGATCCATGCATTTCTATTCTGTACATTGTCCGAGCTGCTACTGAAAGCACCTTAGAATAACAACCTCCACTGCCATAGGCAAAGGCATTTTTCAGGGTAGCGACATTCCCCTGTCTGTACTCTGACCTTCCAGGCTTCTGCACAGCACTTCAACACTCATTGCACACAGGGACAAAAATTTTCAGGACTGTGAGAAAAGCGGTGTGAAGACTGGGATTTACTTGAAATAATGGAAAGAGTGGTACATATCTTCAAAAAAGGGTTATCACTTAATGAGTGCTAAGTATATATTGAAGAAGTATTGTAAAAAAGAGTTGTATTTTCCTTTTACATGGCGTGCAGGTCCTTAGGGGCCTATGATATAACTGTTATTAAGTAGTTTAGAAAATGCATTACAGTAAAGCAACAGCTCTTTTACATGCTGCCACAGAAGTGTAGCAGGAGACAGCAACATCAGTTTGAGTCTCTTGAGCTAGCTGGCTTTTTTTATTGCAACTAAGGCTTTTATTAGAAAAATTATCTTGTAATACTGTCTAAATGATGTGCAGAAGAGTGAGGAAGTACCTTCCGTAAGTTTGCTCATGAAACTTTGACTCTCCCACCTGTCCTCCTAAAAGAAATAACCATGACAGTAGTCCAAAAAGTACTGGATTCCTTGAAGTACGCCTTCCAAGGAAATCATGGGATGCTCAGGAAGAGCGGCTGTTCAGCCTCGGGAAAACTACAGCCTCCCTAGTAGCAGCAGAGCAAATTGTCCCCTGCTCGCCTCTGCTCTGGCTTTGTCCTGCCAGAGCTGGTTGCTCACTGTGGGGAGGTGAGGGCAAGGAGCAGGGCAATCTCCCAGCTGAAGTCCTGCAAGACGTGGGACAGCTAGGAAGGGAGAAGGTCCCCATCCCTCTGCTCTGGAGAGGCCGCAGCTGGGTCCTGCGCTCGCCTCGGTGGGGCTGTCCCCAGGGGCTGCAGAAGAGTCACTCAATGTCACTGTGCAGCACACAGCTAATTAGCCCACAAGAAGCAAATTAGCTTATCATATAGGAAAGAGCAGAATAATCTCAAAAAGGCAAACTTGCTGTTTCTGTTTCCCTAAGAGAATCAATGTCATTTAAAACGATGTCATAAAATCTATTTTAAAGCACTGCAGGATATAAAGCATGGTGCCCTACAATCACAGCTGTTCCTAAACAAGGACAAAAAACCTAGTTCCATTTGTAAATAGCACTAGATCATAGTACTGTTGCTTCCCACAATCACATCCTGAGTTTTATGATTGAATGCTTTTAATAAAAACAGTTTAGATTCTGAGAGACTGAGGATAGGTAAGCATCTTAACTTTTGTTGGAAAATAATTTACTTTATTGTTTTGGACAAGCGCTCAAAGAGAAATGTATTAATGTCTACAGGATCAGAAAGCAAATAAAAGGAACCTGAGAACTGTATAGTTTGAAATCTAGCACATCTGAAAGCCAATTCACGATTCTTAGCTATACTCTTATTGTTTGAAGAGCTTTAAATAGAGAAGTCAGAATAATATTCTACACTATTATGCCACAGAAAAAACTCCCTTTACCTTCAGAGCAAATACCATGTGCCACATTTAAGTCTAAAGGAAACCAGTTTACGACACCTAGTGGACCAAATGAAAATTTCTTACCCTGTACTGCATTCTTCCTAATTACATTTTGATCCCTTCCCTGTCCCCCACCCCCCTTTTTTTTTTGATGTTTTGCCTACCTATTGTGATAATTTTTTTGTTAAAATTGCATTAATCTTGTGAACGTTATGTGCCTGAGGGGGATACGTGGGACAAAAGACAGCTGCTTCCTTTCCCACTGTAAATTATTTGAAATCTGATTTACCCTGAACAAATTGTGTCAGGCTGTAAATCCATCGCAGAGTCCCCATGATATTAGCAGAGTAGCAGTGCCTGTGGCCAATCTGCATATCTAGTAGGTTTTTTTTTTGCTCAGTGCTCTTTAAAGCAATACGGGGTTTGACTAACCCTCAAATCAAAGTGCATTAACTTCAAATCGCTCAAGCGTGTAATGGCTGGCCGAGTCTGTCCTGGCAAGCTCTGATACCGTGGTAGCTCTCAGCAGCTGCTCCTGACACAACCAATTATCACTGGTATTGATAACGGTGCCCGCACACTTGAAACAGCTCCCAGTCCTATAGCGGAGCACTTGGTCGGTCAGGGAGCTACGCTTATCCCCAACCAGCCCCACCTGCCCTTTCTCCCCCAAACCAGTATCTGTTGTACCGCTGCTGGCTCCCTGGTCTCTGGAAAGCTGGGTCCCCTTAGGGGAAGCAAAGGTGAGCCCTCAAAGTGGAAGTCTGAGTGTTGAGCTGTTAGCAGGCATAACGGTTAGAAATGAGCACCTAGGAAACCAGCTTCCTGCTTTTTCATTCCCTGCTGTGCATCAATCCACCACGGCAGGGATGCTCTGAGGAGCCGTGTTTCCAGGACTACTGTCCCGCACCCTCAGTACTGACCTAGCCTGCTCACCTCCCCATCTCTCGTCAGCCAGGGGGACCTGTTAGTGTTGGGACCTCTGGACCCCATTTTCAACTCTTAGATTGCAGTTGGAGGAGAGATGGATCTAATTTCTCTCTAGGATCCCCCGATTAAGCTCCCATGAATGCTGTACATACACTTCAGATAAAGGTGTGGATCAGTCCTTGCCCTGAGTCATTTCACTGTGCTGCTCCACTCTCCATCTGCTTGGTGAGATGGCTTTGTCCCAGGGAGAGCGGCGGCGGTGTAGCACTCTGCCTTCACCAACAGCGTAGTCCCTTTGTACCTTAGGACTGAAGGAGGCATTTCTAAAGGTGCCACTGTTGGTGTTCTCCTGGATCTGAACAAGCACAACCTGACCTTTTACATAAATGGGCAGCAGCAAGGGCCTCCAGCGTTTGAAAACGTCGAGGGTGTCTTCATGCCTGCATTGAGCCTCAATCGAAACGTCCAGGTAAGTCTGCAGTTCAGCCCCACTTACTGTTCTCATCTAAAGGAGAGTGTTTGCTGCCAGCCATTGCTGGGGGGGCTGATAATGCCGTCTGTAGCTAGTTGGTATGGATAGGGGGTCTTTCCTTCTCAGACTGACACCCAGGCTACTAACACTTTTTTTGGAAAACTGCATTTGACCTTCTGCCTTGCCTCATGGACATGAGGAGTAATGCTGTAAAAACAAGTGCAATTACCTGTATGCACGAATTCCTACACTTATTTTGCTCCGACACGCCAACGGGAAAGCCGCGATGGTAAGGCTTCCTCTGACAGTTTGAATAAAAACCACGGATATCCTAATTCCTCTTAGATCTTATGTTTGGAGATTATTAACATTGGCAAGAGATGGAAATGTGAGCAGCACAGTGGTAAGGAGAGCAAAGGCAAGGTAGGTCAGAGAATTACTGCAACAGAGACACACTCAGTACATCATTTCTGCTCTTTCTGAATTTTGGAGATTGCTTTCTGCTCTCAAGGGGACCTCCTCTTGGTGGAACCCTCTTTAAATATAGTGCATTTTGACTTCAAGACCTCTGCATATGGCTAGAAACAGGACATAGAGTAAGGGAGAACCTATGGAAACACCCAGGAACCTGAGGACTGAAGGAGGTCAGCTTAAGTCAGGCATGACCAACACAGCCAGGGCAGAGCACTCATCGTTTACAACACCCAAACTGAAACTAGAAACTTCGCGTGGCTTTCTTAGTACATGAACATTTAGCATTTGTTATCCGCGGCATCCAAGTCTTTCAAGAAGGTTTCGTAGCTTCATTGTATTTGATGTGCCAACATGGAAGACACGGGCACTTCTCTGCGCACTTCGCTGCTATATTCAACACAGATATTTACTCACAACCTACCTTCAGTTTTAGGTACCTAAACCTTTAAAGTTCCTGGCTTACATTTCTCGCTACCACTGAGTAGAGGCAGAGCACGGCCGACAGGGGGCAGGGGAAAACTCTGAGAAGGAGCTTGTGTTTGCTGTTGAACGGTGCTCTGGTACGTCTGTGCAGGAACCCTGACCTTGTAGAAATGTCAGGTTATGGAAGGAGCGCTAAAATGTCCTGTGCTCTGTCCTGCCAGGACAGCAGAGATAAAAGGATTTTCTTATATTTAGTACGTGAGCTCCACTGGGTGATGCCTGTTTTGAAGTCCTTGGTGTCCCTCACACAAAAGCACCATCCACCTTATGTCTAGCAAGCGGCACTGCTGGAGACCTACAACTGGTGGCTGGATTTGGGAAGAGATACAGACATCTGCCTTTAGACTCCAAGGTGTTTGGGAGGGAAACGGAAAGGAGACGTGTATTTCAGGGGCTCAGTATCATCTCCATTGATATTCTTGATGACTTAAACCTGAGCCTGAAGTCTCACCACCCTTCCCCTGTCATTTACTTGCTCTTGGCCTTCACGAATGCTTTCTGCTGAGGATGTCTCCATTTTGAATCTACGTGTTATTTCTTCTTTGTGCAGGTGACCTTGCACACGGGACTGGAGGTGCCACAATGTGTAAAACAGCCCAAGTTGCCCAACAACTAACGAAGCCCCTGCATGATCCCGTGCTGGATTCTGTAAGATTTCTCAGTGTGATTTGGCACTTTTCAGTAAGTCAGCAAAAAAACATTCTCTGCCCTGACTTAAAGCATTGTACAGCATGTTGCTCACCAAATAATCCTCTGGTTCCAGCTAGCCCACTCAATTTTTAATTTAACAGCCATAGCAAGCATACCCACTGAACTGGCACTCGACTGCAGATGGGTACCTGAACATATCTACACTGCGTTGCATACCTATGTACACACACATATGCACACACACGTGCACACTCACACACACATACATTTATAAAGCAAAAGGTTAAATGACTGTGTTTTCTCTCTCATGACTGGATTTGTGCTTAAAAGATATTAGGGATGCTGGAGGGAATGGCTAAGACTGAGAGTGATGGACAGTGGCTGTTGAAGTCATTTACCAGTAGGTGAACTGGATTCCCTTGCCATCTGAAGTCCTTAAATCAAGAAAGCATATGTTTTGACAGCTGAAGCGGAGGTTATGTGCTTAAGAATTCCTGGTTGCCCATTATGTTCAGGGGCTCGAATGACCATTAATTATTCCTTCTGGCTCTAGACTGCAGTAAGCTATGGCATAACATTCCCTGAGAATTCAGTGGCAGAACTTATCTTGTTATCTTCAACAAGAATAAGATTGATTTCCAAACACTGCCATGTAATAGTTGCACTGTTTTAGCTAACACCATGATACAAGCAGAATTCAGATACGAAAAGCTGAGAGAAAAATATCCTTGATAGGTTTTAGTGTTTGTTATTTTGGTGTGATTGTGGAGATTGTTACACAGAAGATCTGATTGTGGTTATCAGCACAACTCTTGAAAAATGGTGCAGGAGAGATCCCTTTGAATTGAACTGATAAGAGATTTATTTAAACATGGCACATGCAAAGTGTCCAATGTAGAGAAATGCTGCTTTCCAGCTTTGATCCTGATAAGCCTTGGGCAGCTGTAGTTCCAATGCAGCTTTGAGATCAGGCGCCTTAATTTTCTATTACGTTAGGTGAGGTAATTAATGTCTTGATCCTAATGAAGCACTTGAGTGAGAGACATTCGTAGCATTAATGTGAAATCCATCCCTAAGAATTTTTCTGGATTGACATAAATCTTTTGCAAGGCTTACCCGGGTCTGGCATCTCCCATGAAAACAAGCAGCCGTTTCAGGTGCTGCCCACGACAACCGGAGTCTGACTGACAGGGAACTTTTCCCACAGCTGTGGCACCGTCACCTGTGTGCTGCTGTCAGAAAACACATTGGTTTGTGTGTGTGCTTCATTTCCTCTGAACGCAGTTAACATATGCAAGTGTGTGTGTGTGTATAGTGGCAATGCGTAAGCACAAGATGCAGCAGACTGTGTGAGCCAGTGACATCTCAGACTCTGTCACTCCAATCCTACGTAAGCGTGGTGCTATCAAACAAGAAAAGCATAAACTCTTAAATCCCATCGATGTACTATTTCCTTTTTTAAATTCTGCTGCTGATACAAATGTTCCTCTCCAAGCACATGTATATGCACGTGCATATTGTTATCACCCTTGCAATTATTAGACCTGAAAACAAATATTCTGACCAAAATCCAGCTTATTGCCTTGCATTAAACCACAGCCACAGGAAAAACAGCCCAGGCGTGTGTTGGGGCAGCCTGCCGGCCCCCAAGCATCCTGCTGCAGGTTCCCTTCTGGTCTCTGGCCAGAGCACATCACTCGGGTAGTGCGGAGCAATGGCGAGGCTTCCCGGTGGCAGAGCGGCCAGGATTCTCTCTGGGGTCGTCCCACACTCCAGCCATTGCAGGGAGCGGAAGGCAGCCCACAACAAAACAATCCTGGGCTATTGCACCGGCAAAAAGCAGTCTGCCGTCACGCTGCCTGTAACCAACCACGCATCCTATAGCCCACCTCTCCTGCAGAACAGCTGTGCACCTCCAGCGATGTCAAAACTGAAATAGGAAACAAAACCAAGGACGGGGAAAAGTAACATAAGCGTTTAAGTGGGAAAACAACAGTACTTTCTTCAAAGTCTGGAATGGATTGTATTAGTAAACTTGTAGACATTGGAATAACTGTGCTATGCTCGTTTTGGTTTCTTAAAGAATCACAGAGACCAACTGTGTTATAATTTTGGGTTTCATTTAATACCATGCGAACTTATGCAGGATTTTCTAATTAGGGGGTCTGCTTTAACCTACCTCAGCTAAAATGCTACCAGACCCCAAATTTCCTCTTGAGTGTGCTCATTGTAAAATTGTCTTCTACGAACCTAACAGTTGTAATCATAGCATTGGCTTTGAGTATTGCCGGCAGAGCAGTGTATGGGAATACTGTACATAAGTTGCACATAGTTTTTTATATTGGGAAACATCCCGTGATAATTTTAATACAGAAGGCTACTCCACTTTCACTTTTCCTATTAAAAACAAAAGGACATTGTTTTGGGACTGAACCTTTGTCTTTACTCCCAACTTCTGTGAAGGAAACTTAAATGAATTTACATCTTTCCAACCTTCAACCATTGCCAGATGTTCAAAAGTAATTCTGAATGGCTTTTAGAAGTGTTTGCAGTACTCAATTTTGGTTTTCGTAGTTGCTTCGGTATCGGTTCCTGGTGTGTTAGACCTCGGGAAGAAGGCAGTGAGTGATACAGGTTACTAATTTCTAATGGAATTATGGACAGTAGGTAGCCACATGCTTCAGGGCTGTAGAGAAGCTCGTTTGTTATCCTCTACACATTCTAACATTCATAAACGTAGGGTACAGACTAGCTACTGTTACAAGGCTCCTTTTAACCCAGTGGAAATGCAAATAAAATAAAAGGAATACCGTTAGAAGTAGGTATCCTGCATTAGTAAGACTAACTTAGCCTAGGTCTAAACCTGAACAAAGTGGGTGTATACGTTAGTTGTGTACACATTTGAGGACTTGGACTTGGCACAGCCCATAGCAATAAACCAAGTTACCCCAATAGAGTGTCTCATGACTTCAGCTGTATACAGTTTGGTAAACAGAAATAATGCTTAAGTAGTTAGAATTATGCTAGGAAACTAATTACTCCACATATAAATATTTATGCAGAGCATCTAGATGGCAGTAGCCATCTGAACATAGGCAGAGCACAATTTTCCCTTTGGAGAACAGCAGCCGGTGGGGAGAAGCAGGGCACTTCCACCTCTCTGCTTGGGCTAGAGGTAGTTTTTTTCTCTGCGGGTAACTCCCCCGATGTCAGTCTCATTATAAGCCCAGCAGTTCACATGTTCTTCATCTACAGCATGTCTTATGGCAGTTTTTGTTTCCTCCAAATCCCTTCTTTAGGAGGGAGCCCGCCTTTAGTAGTTTGGTCCTTGCAGAAACCGCGTTGCTGGCTGCCCAGGGAGAACCCAGGGAGCTGAAGAGCAGCATAAATACCAAAGGGGACCACTTTGGATGTCTCAGGGACAACTTTGGATGTCTCTTGCTTCCTTTTGATTCCTTGGGGTATTGGGTGCAGCTCTCTGGGACTCCAAGCTCCTCCGGCACCTGGACCTGCACAGACCTGCCTTTCATGGGACTGTTCTGCTCCTAGAGGCCGGGCTGTTCCTTCTAAGTTGGTGAGCAAAGGCTTTTGCACTGGGATTAATCTCATCCACTATGGTGCAGAGTCCACACAAGGTAGCTATAAATGGTCTTAACGTTTAAAATAAAACCCCAAGCCCTCTTCTAATAAACATCAGGAAGCTTGACTTCTGCATACACCAGTTTGGAACATCTGCACAGCTGCTAAATACAGCAGGCAAACTTTGTCCTGCAGAGCAACAAGGGACTCTCAAACCCCAGCCTTATCCTTTGCGAACCTTCTTCCTGGCTTTTCCTCTGTAAATTTCCCTGTTAAGCTTAGCGGGACCAAACAGAAGAAGCGTGCCATGAGGAGCACTGTCAGACATCCCAAGGCATGCAATGCTACACAATTCCCACTGCCTTCTTTTCTCTCATCAGCTCAAAAAGAGCTCACAAGAAGACCTCTTACTAAGACTTAATATCAATATGAGCACAGGCCTAGCTGACAACCCCTTACTCCTCCTGCTGTCAGTGAGGACAGTAGCATTACTGTTATGTGTCATGAATTTGGAAAGCAATTTGGCTTCTAAAAACATAGAACAGACAGGCAAACAGCACTCTAACCTCCTATACTCGCCTATGCAGTTAAGACACATAGAGGAAAATATATTGGACTGAACAAAATAAATAAAAAAAGTATGAGCTTACATATATCAGAGTTTAAAAGTATTAAATGTAATTTATTATATGCATAATGTTCCATTGTGTTGTAAATAATACCATGATAGTTGTATTGCTGTAGTTCGTTCTTGGCTGGTGATAGAGCTCTGTCGTAGTGCTGTGTAAGGGTTTGGGTTTTTTGGTTTGTTCTTTTTTGGTTTGGGGTTTTTTTTCTCCCCCCAAAGTGTAGTTAGTAAAGATGGCAGAGAGCACCCAATACTCTAGTTTCCAAGTTGCTCTAGAGCAAGAAGAAATGTGAGATGCAGATTTTTTTTGTTGTTGTTCTTCTGTCTTACGTAATAATATTTCTTAAACAAGGTGAGAGAGAGAGCTGAGATCAAGGCTAAACTGCCGATGTCACCGTATGAAAAAAACCCAGTGTTTGCAACTGCCCACAAGAGGTGGTGCGTTTTTTGGACCCCAGTTCAGATTACCTGTTCCTGTGAGAAGGGATGCAAAGTACCAACAACCTGGTAGCAGCAGCCTTCTGGTGCCATCTAGTACATCCCTTGCTCACAAACAGAAAGATGAGGAAAGAGAGTTGTTAGACTTAACCTCAGGCCTTACCAGCTTTGCAGCATTCTGCTCAAATAGCAAAGTCAAGAATTCAACTTTGAACCAGGAAAGATAATGTGAAAACCCCAAGCATCTTGGCTAGATCAACTTTGGAAGTCCTTCAACAAGTTATGGTAACAAGTCAACCACATTGCAAATGTAAAGGGCACTTGCCACTGAAAATTCCCAAACAAAGATGGAGACTTTTTTCTTTTTTATTATGACTATTATTTTTTTACTTAAAAAAGCGAGCTGTTTCTCGTTTTTATTGACAACATTTTTGGCGATCCCTCTGCCCAGCACTCACACAACTGGCTGGAGTGGCAGCCTGAAGCACAAATGCATCACAAATAAGACGCACTTGGTCTTCTTGGGTGCAGAAGCCCACGTGCAAGCCAGAGAGACTGGATGTGCGGGGCTCCTGCATCTTTGCACAATACAGGGGATAAACGTGCGTTTTACTGACAGAGACTCAGCAGCATTTTGCCCTTCTGTTAAGTGACCTTTTGTTACATTTGTTATTGCAAACAGATCCAAGCAGAATTAATTACAAAAATATCTTTAATGCTAATTGGGAGGACTTCTAACATTTTCTTGTGAAGCACTAGATAGAAACATTCCTAGATCCTGATCGCATTCCTTCATCCTCTTATCTCCCTTAAATGTTGTCAATAAAAACACTAACCTTTCTAGGTAGCATGGTGAGAAGAGATTATGTGATGAATATTAAAAATAAATGCATGAGGTAAACCTGCTGTTATTTCTGATTGTTATATGAAGCATGAATAACACTAATTTAAATGTTGGCAACCAAAAAAGTGCAAAGGCATAAGATAACAGTGTTCACTTCTGGTTAAATGAAAGAAGAGAAGTTGTTTCTGTGTTTTCTTCTTAACCATGACTTTTTTTTCCTTTATGATCATTTCCCATAGCTTATATGAATTTGGAGCTGGTGAAATATACATCTCTGCTGTATGTGTCTGTCACCAGAGCAAGAGGAAAATAGAAATTTTTTATAATTTTATACCTGTAGCAAACGTTTGTATTTTTTGAATTGGAAACAAACTGCTTTTTGTCTTCTGGTCTGACTAAAACTTTGTGTATTATTATTATTATTATTAATACTACCCTTTTGGAAAACCTGACATATGAGTTTATGCTGTTTTACAGTTTCTAAATAAATTCTTAAAACATTGCCAACAAATCCAGTGTCAGCATCCTATTTATTATTACAAATTACTATAAAAAATATTATGTCATAATGTAGATGAGGATGAGATGAGGATGCACGCCTAGCTCTAACTGTTGATACCTGCCTTGTTACCACATTCAAGAATAATTTGGTAGCTGGAAAAAGCCAAGAATCCTCCCTCAGAGTAACGATTTGTGTCTCAACTTCAGACACCCTGTGGATTCAGTGACATGAAACACCTCCTCTTCTCAGCACCACTCTGTTAGCTCTGGCTTGTGTTGGTTATAGAGTACCTGGGGATGCGTTATTTAGCTCCAACCCATCTTAGACACTTTCAGTCATCTCCCAGTCTCCAGGAATTTTTGACACTGGAGTAAACACAGCCTGGAAATAATTGTGACACCAGTAGGACGCCGTTTGAGAAGCCTTCGGGTAAAGTCAGACTGGGCAGGGGGAAAGGTTGTCTGGGCAGGAAAGACAAAACTTTGTGAGAGAGTTTAAAATGACGTATCATCTTGGAGTCGCACACCTCTATCAAGCAGATGCCTGTGAGAGACCGAGCACTGCTGCACGAGGCGGCACGCTCAGGCCCTGCAAAAAGGCACCCATCGAAGCTATGCGGCCTTCCTAAATGGCTGTCAGTAAAGTAGAATAAAGCATGATGACACACTAGCAGCAGTGCTGGGGTAAGGAACAGAAACCCAGCCAAAACAACGGGGATTAAGTACAGACAAGAACATGGAGACACCATCCATCAGGGCGTTACTTTCCCCCTCCCACCCCTTGGCAAGAGGCAACAGCTTCCTGTCAACTCCTTCATTGCAAAAGGTTTGACTGGGAAGAAGGATAATCACAATGGATTTAGCATATAGGGAAACGGGAATTAAGCTAACTGTCACAGGAAAAGGAATGCAAGAGAGAGCAGATGAGAAATCCTTGCCTTCTTCCTTTATCCCTCATTCCTCTCCTCGACTGCAGGCAGAGGGCAAGATGAGATGGTCCCAGCTCTCCCTTGCCCACCGTCAATCAGTTATGCAGTCAACACTGTGTATCAGCACGTGCTCCAAAAGCAACACAGCTTGCTGCCTGAACATACGCTTACATACTCTGTTAATTAATAGCACACACCAGTCCAAAGACACACTGGGTGCACAACATGTTCTCAACAGTTTTGTTTGGCAAATGTCAGTTGTTACCATTTTTGTTAACGCATCTGGTAACAACACAGGACTGGAGGTACCCTATTGAACTGAGATGGGCATTCTGTGAGGATGTAGCATGGCCAGCTCAGATCACCTTGGGGATTTGATACAAAAAAGCAACCTATCACCATACAGCAGAAACATTTTGTAAAGCATACACATCAGTGTTAAATGAGTAAGAAAATGCAAAATTTGGAGTAATATTTGTTTGCCCCAACCTTTCACATTCCACTGTCAGCTTGGCACTTCAGTTTTCAAGTTTTTTTAAGAACTGAGTATTTTTCTACTCTTCTTCAACAGAGCTTACAAGCTTGACACCAGGACAGCAAAAACTAGACACTCCATTCTGACCAAGCTTCACTCCTAAATAGCTTTTGGGAGCTCTGGAGGTGGAAAGCGAACCCTTTAAATTACCAAAGCTGATTGAAGACGTGAACTCCCACAACACGTTATACTCAAAGCCAGCTGAATAAAACTTTATCTAGAAGTGAGCACTGAAAAACCGAGCTCAAGGATTAACCAGGAATTAAAAAATACAGGTTATCCCACAACATCCAAAGCCCATCTGCTGCCTCAACAAGTCTTGATGCTCTGTACTCAATCCTGTTTAGTTACTACACCTTCACATGCAATTGTGATTTGACATTTCTCTTAAGTCTACATATTCAGTAACCAGATGGGATTAATTCTGGTTTGAATCTGCAACCAATACCGAATAAGAAGAAATCAAATTATGCAATTATGAAATGTGATAACAGTATTTAGCAACCCAGCTCTGCTCATCTCTCTTCTTCCCACGTGGCTCCAAAAACACTCCCTTCCGCTTCTTACCCAGCTCTCATTCCCTCAGGGCTCCCTCCCTCCTCTTAGTTCTCTTCGAGCAGGCAGGGCGCTTCTCCAGGACCTGTAAGGTGGAAGGCAGTGGGGAAGGAGTGCGTGACAAAGCATCCCTTTCTGTGGCGTGGCTCTCCTTACTCCAGAATATTTTCTTATCCTGAGGAGACAGCAACCTCCTGCTTGCTCAGGGTTAGAGATCACCTTGTTCAGGCTCCCGGGTGGCAGCCGGGAAGCGCGCTTCCCCAGCCCGCAGGGGTACCCTAAATTTCACCAATACACCTAGAAGTTTCTCCAGTAAGGGCTGTTTTCCTTCTCCACTGCCAGAGCTGTTCAAACAAGCTCCAGATAACGTTACATATAAACAACACGGTGTGAATTTTTTCCTGTGTCACTTAACCGTTAACCTTATGTTACGGTTTGAGAAACCCACAACAATTTAGTGTCATTTAGGCAATTAATCTGTCACCCGATAACCCCTCCCCACGTGGGAGGGGGAATCACGTAAAAAAATAAGGAAACCTGAGGGCTGAAATACAAACAGATGTAAAAGAATGAGACTAGATAATTAACATTAATAGCATTAATGAACCAATATTGATCCCAATACCGATATAAAATTGGCTGGGATTACACCCAGCCAATTGTATCAGTAGGAAGCTGCACACAGCAAGTCTTGGACACTGAATGCCACAGCATCGGGAGGCCTCAGGGGTCCAGCACCAGGGCAAGAAGTTCTCTGGATTGCTGCTGTCAAGGAATAAGAAACTTTGCAGGAAACCTGATTTATATTGAATGTGACATTCATGGTATGAAATAATCCTGCTGGCCAGCTTGGGTCAAGTGCCCGGGTCTTGCTCCTCCTCATCCCCATAACCTGGCTAACTGAAAAACACTGACACCTTGAAAGCCACACACCATAGCTGACTATAAAGTAAATATTTTCACAAATTTAGACTCTAGTGTTCTAAAAGTGCAGTTTTCTCAAGCATTAGAAGATAAATTAGTCCTGTGTTGCTCAAGCTAGGACACCTTATTTTTGCTTCTCCTTAAAATATTGAAGTTCCTTTAGCTCAAGGTAGAACAGAGAGTGCATTTTGGAAGGCTGCGAACAATTGCCATTTCTAATGCAAACACAAACTTTAAAAAAAAATTAACTACCAAGGACAAAACCTTTCTTTCAGAAACACCAAATTGCTAAAATCCAAATAGCACTAAAATTTCGGTGTTGACAAAGACTTCACAGAAAAGCCTTACAAGGCACGGGAACACTGATCAAAAGAAATGCAAGTTAACCATGAACAACCAGTAGCTATTGGGTATCATATGCCTCATTTGGCTCAGGTCTCAAGTCTTAAGTGTTTTGGGGTTTGTTGTTGTTATTTAAAAAAAAAAACAAACAAAAAAATCAAAACAAAAAACCAAACCAACCAACCCACCATTTGAAATGGTGCTTCTTTGGAGATCTCTGCAGAGATACACAACTTATATCGTACCTGGGACAAAACTTTGGAAGGAACATGAGATTTTCTGAAGTGGCAATTTTGAAACCTTAAGAGGTTTTGCTGGACCGGAACACTGTTTGTTGTTCAATTCCACTATCTGCTAACAATTTATATACATACAGAAACAGATGGATACCCGATAAGTGTTTGAGAATACCTACTTCAGGTTCACAGCAAGTAAAGTATTGCTTTTTCCATATTCCTTCCAGATGAAAGCAAAGAGCTATGTATTTTAATCCATTAATTAATGGATTAAATTAATATTTTGCTTCTAGACAATAAGCTGATTCTAGAAAGTGAAATGCTTTCTTTAGCACGTATTGACTAATAAAAAAATAGCCTGTGTAACCTTCTTAATAAAGTCTTATTTTTATTTATAAAATGGTAAATTCTCATATTCTTCCCAAGGCAAAACGGAAGATAGGAAATCCTGCAACAACAAATAGGGTAAAAAAAGTTAGGGCATGGTGTGAAGGCAAGAGGCTCCGTAAGTCCGTGTTAGTGGCCACATGAATTCTATCTTATGCAGATTGTCCATTGCACTCTGTATTAGAAGTTCATTTGATAACTTTAGATGATTTAATTTTCTTTATGTCATGTCTTTGCAGAATCAAAGTCCCATCTCTGAATTTTCCAACTTGTCCTGCAGGCCAAATGCTAGGCACTGATTTCTTCCTTTTGGCCTTCCTGAAATAGGAACGGATAAAAAAAGAATTAAGAGAAACACGAGAAGCTCATGAAAACACTCAATATGGTGAAAAATATTGCCTATTTATACAATCAGTATTTGGTATTATGGAATATCAAATGATAGCAGGTAATGACCCCAGAACATCTGTTACCCGAATAGCCATTCCAAATTTGCAGCACTTTACAGAATGAATAATTTTTTTTTAACAAATTTTAAAAATAAGACTTTCAGGTAGAGAAAGAAGATAGAGTACATTTCAGTGAGCCTGCTACAGTATAATTAAGAATGCTACTTCACCTTTCAAGCCTCTGTATACCGTAGCTTATTTTGCAGAACTTACTTCTTAGGGCTATGAGCGAGTGGCATATCCTGGGTCCACACACTCCAGCTGCAGTCTTAAACATGTCAGGGCAGAGCTGGCACGTTTTCAGTTAAGCTGTGTAACTAAGGACTCTGAAACTGCTAGACACAGAGCAAGGTCACCATTTTGTAACTATGAGTAGTTCTGCAGTTGGAGAAGCTCCTTCCACTGTGACCTGCATGACTTCTGGTATAAGGCTGTGCATAGTTACGCAACGGAAATACACTGGGGAGGCTATAAAAAAGCAAGTTAATTTTAAATGATGTTAAAAACGGCTCACCTCTCCTTCTGTTCTTTCTTCTTCCTCTTCTTGAGAGAATCACCTTTATGTTCCTGTTTTTAAAGATGCGTATTTTAATGGCAAAGCAACAGAGCATCTTGGCTAAACCACGACCCGCACACAAAACATGCAGTAGCCTTTGCTTCACGGAGCAGCAGGTATTTAAAGCTGGTTGTGAGACCTTCTGACAGGCCAAGTGACGCAACGCACTATGAAGGCACTGCTAGGAATGCCCAGAGCCCTTCCTGTCAACTTATGGAAAGTACAGCCCTCTCGTGATCAACACGCTGCCCCTGCCACGTGAGGAGGCACGAATCCAGCCACACGAGGGGAGAGGCTTGCCTCTGGGGCGTGGGACAGATCCTCGGGTCAAAAGATGGACTTACTACCACCAGGCAGGTGTGCCTAGTTGCCTGACTGAGTGTACCTGTCAAATGACAGGGTTCGCCCACAGTGGATGTACTGTGAGCCACGTTGACAGAGGAGAAGTAGGTCCCCCGGAAAAAGGGGGTGGCAGGGAACAGGCTGACAGAGCAATTACCCGCCCTGCAGCCTGCTCCCACCTACATGCGAGCACTCCATGGAGAAGCAGGGAATAGGCGTGGAGCCAGACGGGCCGTGCTAGAAGATGGATGGATGCAACAGAAACCTCACCCTTGCTTTAAGTAGTGAGCAAGATCCTAGATGGAATTGCGCTGATACAAAACCAGCTGAAGATCCGGCTCTCTGTGGTTAGACAACATGCAACAAACTTTAATTGGACGCCATTTTTTTTTTCCCCTTAAGAGGCAAGGGGGGGAAAAAAACCCCCAAACCTGCTGATTTTGTGTCATGAGTCTATTGGCCTCAAAGGATGAGGTGGTGAAATCTACCACAACACAAACCTAACTCTGTGCCCTTCATGCTGCACACAACCAGCTTTTACTGATGAGATTAGTCCTGCTGGAGCCAGGAACCCACTCCACAGGGAGCAGCGGGTGTCAAGCTCAGGCACTCCTCCTGTGCCTGAGGCATTATCTGTCAGGCTCTTGGGCTAGCTCTTACATGCTGTCTTTATACAAAGAAAATGTCGCACAAACCTTTGCCTTATCATCATCCTTTGCTGCTTTTTTCTCTTTCATTTTCTCTTGG
The DNA here is from genome assembly GCA_013398295.1 of Chionis minor. NCBI lineage: Eukaryota > Metazoa > Chordata > Aves > Charadriiformes > Chionidae > Chionis > Chionis minor. The sequence continues at coordinate 216,309 of VZSF01009336.1, forward strand.
TAAGTCTTGTAGCTCACGTGTTCTTTTTTGGGGGGCTGCAATAAAGATTGGGAGGGATACCACTGATTAAATTTTCAAGTATGTTCAAAAAATATTCGCACACTTGCTCTGAAAATATTTTTCAGGTGGCAGTTGGGAAACAGTAGAAATGGTTTATTTCTTTTTGGGCCAGTGGAACGGACTTAAGGGATGTAAGATAGATACATAGAAACCGTATCTTTCTTGGTAGAGACAGTAGAGAGGGATGTTTATGCTCTGTATCAGTCCTACATGGTTTCCACATATGCACTGAGATGGAAAGAAAAACCTCCCCGAGCCCCAAAAAAGAGCTAGAAAATTATTTTCTTTTACACTACTGATGAGAAATAAAACTGAAAAGTCTTCTCCATGTTTAATGCACTTGGACAGAGAAGCTTTAAAAAGCAAGCCCCTCCCTCCAACAATTTAGTTTTGAATAGCCTGATTAAAAACTAGTGAATGCTGTTTACTACCCCAATCAGTCATATTTCATTTAAACATCTCTGATAACACAACCACAGTGATTTTCCAAACGTCTACAGAAAATAGACAAGACAGAATAGAAAACATAGAAGTAAGGATGAAGTGGAAGAAGGATCAGAGTGGGGGATCTTTTGTTTTAAAGAAGTAGTACCAACCCCCCCTTCAGTGTATTTTACTGCCTTCCTGCCCTGTAACAGCTGAGTGACCGCCCAGCACAAACCAAGCAACAATTACCTTGGCTCCCAGCATGATAGCACGCTCCTGTTCCCATATGCGTTGTTCCTGCTTCTTGTAGCCAGTGATTCCAAACTTGTGCACTTCCAAACGAGCCTAAAACATTACAGAAAATTGCAAGCATTTCATAGTTTGTCCAAACTGCTGTAAAATAACACTTGACAGACCACAGCAAAGTCATACTCCCAAAGAAACCCTGGCTAATACCTGAAATCATCAAGTTATAAATTAAAACTGAGTTTGGAGCTATATGGCAGAACAGTTAACCACTGTCCATCTCATCTCTGGACAGTGAGGACTGTCACGGGGACAATTTTCTATTCTCTTCATTTCACATAAAACAACACATGTAATGCATCTCCTCTATAAAAAAACCCAATCATGTCATGCTGCACCAAGAACAACAATGAAATGTGCTACCCAGAGCGCTCAACATTCACAGAGCATCCTTGTTCCTTGGCTGCTGTTTGTCACTCAACCAGTGAGAAACACGCATGGGCAGATGGTGAAGTGGTTTGACTACCCACATATGTATAGTTGACACTATACAAGAACACCCTGGCAAAACCAGTGGTGAATTCATAGTCTTTTTAAAGGCAGTGGTTACTGTTCTCAGCAGTACGGAGTTTCATGCAGCATCTCCAGTGAGAAGTTTCACTGGATCACAACGTGTTCCTGAGCAGAGATCGAGCATATAGAACAATTTGCACTGATATGTAAACGAAATCAGTATCTAAGAAGGCCAATGCCAGTTATGCTCATGTAAGAACAGACAAGAACAAAAAGACAAATCTGCTGTTTCAAAAACAGATGCAAATACACTTTCTTCTCCCCCACCCACAGGAGATCAGAAATCCAAGATTAACACCGTGGGCCTGAAAGAGCTATGCTATACATTACAGGTACTCACATAGCTTTACACAGCTAATATACCACGGTCCTCCTCAAATTCTCACCAAAAGAAAAAAGAAAGAAAAGCCACAGAGTTGTAACGTGCCTCTCTTCACACAGAGCAGTTCACAAAAGCCTGCATCCTCCTCCTTTGGCATGGCACACAGCCAAAATTACCTATTAGGAAATCCTCACCTCTAAGAGATAAACTTTTCTACAAGTGTTTCTCATCACTCCCACCATAGTTTTCCCAAGTATAAAAATACATACACCTGTGCACTAAAATATTGAGATTCACCAAGTCCCACTGACTCACTTTTTCGAAGTTAAATTCTTGTTCATTCGCATTGTTCTCTTTAGCCAGTGTTTTGGTCTATAAACAAAACAAAACATTTTGGATTAATATAACAAGTAACACCAATTTAAATGCTGATTGTGACACCGTTCCAAAAAGCAGTGAAAAGTAAAACGAGTTGTAGGGAAGAGTACACCACTTTGCAACACTATCTTTTTCTAGCTTTATTACCTGGATTTATTAAATAAGACAGTCTCAACAGCATTTTTAATATGTAGATATTATAAGGTCTTAGTGGAACAATCTTGCACAATTTATAGGGTACCATTATAGCACAGCGCATACAGCTTTGTCCTGCATTTTCTTGCCTGGATCATCTGCTAACACTTAAAGAGTTTCATAATTCAGAAAGATATTGATAACTGCAATTAATTTTTACACCTTCAAGTATAAATTACATTTCATAAGAGAAAAACTGCCACATGTGAGCTACGAATCATGCATATCTCCATTTCCAAATCTGTACCAAACTGTTAATGCAGGATAGGACATGAACTTTAAGTCACTTTGTTTGAGACAGAGAGTGCAGTGGTAACAGCGCAGGTACCAACAGCTGGTGGCAACATGCAGAACAAGTTTAATTCGCAACTGCACAGACATATATTAGTGCACGTATCCAGCATTAACTAATGCAAGAGAAACAACTCCAAAGGAAGCACTGTCAGCAAACAGCAGACCCCACTAAATGCTGTTTAAAGAAACTACTGGCTCAATGAGATCAGTGAAAAATACATCTTTTCTATGCCGTGATTTACATGGAGACCTTCCATCAGCAGTTCTCAGTTTGGAGGGGAACTTTCCAGGAGGACAGACCATATCCTAGGCGGGAAAAGAAGTGCAAAACCCCCAGGGAGAGCTCCACGGCTGCTTGCTACAGAAGCGTCTCATGTGGGACACTTCAGAGCAGTAACAAATCTCCCAGGGTTATTTTAGACTGTGTCCAACTCCTGATTTTGGGGAGGATGTGCTGAACCACCTCTCTGAGGGGATGCTCTGCCAGTTCCCAAGAGTGCTGATGCAGGCAGGCAGCACGGGCAGGAAAGCTGCGATCTTTTCAAGAGTAGCACCTGCTCATCTTTCCCTGTTGGCTCTCAAGGTCACTATCCCCTCAGAGAAAGCAGGAGTACTACTTATGTTTTAAAACTGAACCTAAATGCTTTTAACACGCTTCCTTTCACTCTCGGGACATTAAGTCGCGTTGAATCACAGGTTCAGGTCCCAAGGTTACAGCAGGGCTTCCCTCTGCACCCACCAGAGCCAAACCCAAACTTCTCTCAACTCTGCAGAAGCTTTTATATAAAATTGTCTATTTCAAGCACAAACAAACCTGGTTATTTTCAGAGTGTTTTACTAACATGCCTAACACCAGTCTTTTCAGGCAAAAAAATAAAGTTGTAAAAAGCATGAGAAAATAAACACCTAGGGCAGTTTTTAGAGAAAAACATACTGGAAAAAGCACAAAACTTTATGGATTCGGCCAGTCTCTTCAACTTCCCACTTCTAAGTAGTCAAACTCCAGATACCAGTAAGTCTCCCTGAATTCAAGACGGCCGTGTGTTGGCCCATCAGGGCTGATTTTAGAATCAGGTTTCTGATGTTACGGCCAAAACACAACGCACAGAAAACCCGCAGAGAAGCTATAAAAGCAAGGACAGAGCAGCACACAAAACGCCTGGGCAGAGAAGGAGCCAAGGGGCTTTGCTTGCTGTCTCGTTCACTGCTTGCCGTATCAGCAGTCCTCTCTGCAGATCAACTTATTTTGTTGGGATGCACCTACTTCAAATACAGGATATTTATCCAGAGATCTTATGAAATTGCAAGTCCTGCCCCCACCCCTGCTTCAGCCTGCCCCAGGGCTGGGATGCCACCAGGCTGAGCACGCAGATCGCCCAAGGATCATGGACTTAGAGACAGCTGAATTAGCCATTGGGAAGAACCCCGGCACGGGAGGGGAGTACTCATGGAAGGCATCTCACAGTTTACGCTGGCAGAGGCTGTAAGGAGAGCAAAAACCCCCTGAAACACGCAGAGGGTTTTGCTTGTTTTCAACTGCCACCAGAAAGGGGCACCCCAGCCTCAGTACCTGCTCGACGTCAAGTCGCTGGAACTGCTTTAAAAAAAGAAATATATATATATATATATATACACAAACTTGTGTGAGATGTGCAATACCAAGAATAGGTTTTGGTGTGGTTTTTATTTTTTCCTTAGTTTTTGCTTTTAAATGAGATTTCAAAAGGGACTTCCCAGGGAAGAAGTGGCTGGAGTTCTGGTGGTGTGGCCAAACTAAAGCATAGAGTAATGCAACAGAATCACTAATTTTGAAGATTAATACAACAGTATTAACAGCAGCTTAAAGATTTAACAAAAATATTTTCTAGATTGATTTGAAATACTCCAATCTATATAATACAGACAACTCCAACGTGAAGGTGTGCCCATCTCTGGCAATATACAATCTAAGAGCTGAAAAGGCTCAGCAATGTTTCTTAATGTCCTTTATTTATAATGTGGCACTGCAAAAGCACTGCTGCTGAGCTATTTCTGGGTTGTCTGTATCACCTTTGTATCTATTTTACTCTATTAATAAAGTTCTCTGGATTCTGATAATTCTCTTCAGACAAATCATTTCCATTCTGCATTGCTACCCACGTCAGAGTACCTCACGTCCTAGGGGTAAATGGGGAGGAGTTCCAGTCTTCCTTGAAAGCAGTGGGCACTGGTGCCTACCTCAAGGAAAGGACAGAGCCCCGCAAAACCAGAGCATGGCAGCAACGCATACGCCGCAGCTGCTTNTCGCAGGACCATGGCGGCGGCGGCGGCGGCGGCAGCAGCGCCCGGGCGAGCGCGGCGAGGGGCGCCTATGTACTCGGTAGGTGGCGGCGGGGCGGGGGGGGGGACGACGACGGCGACGGCGACAGGGCGAGGTGCCGCGGGGTAAGGGGGCTGCCCGCCTCACCCCCGCGCCGTTCACTCTGGAGCGGAGTGAGGGCGCTTGGTGCAAGTCTGTCGTCCCCCGGGTTAGGGGCTGCGATCTGCGGGGCTCGGGAGGGGGGGAGGCCTCCCCCTCTCCCGAGCCCCTGCAGGGAGGAGGTCGGTGGTTGCTCTAGCGGTTTTTCCCGTGTTACGTGGTGGAAATGACTTCATTGACCTTGTTTTATTTCTTTCCCTGCAGCTCCTACGCCAGCCTCAGACAAGGAGATTTGGGTGTGGGGTGCTGAATGTCCCCCCCACCCCCCTCACCCCTTGCCTTTGGAGGAGGGAACTGGGGAGAGAGGAGAAAACAAGCTCCTGGTTTCGGCCGCGTTTTCCCAAACTTCTCTTGTCTCCTTGGCTGTACGCTGGTATCCCAAGCGCATTGTGAGCACCCTCGTTTTTATGGCTTTCCAAGGTTATGGGGAAGCAGAGGAGTTCCAGGCTCCTGCTGGTTTTGCTTTTGTGCTTCCCCAGCGTTGTGGTAGCAGTGCACCTCACTGGATTTTCTCCTGTCAGGGTTTCCAGCGCCGTATTTTCTAAATGCGCTCTCTCCCAGTCGGCAACGGAAGCCGGAACAGCAGCTTGGCTGTCATGTGTAAAAGCAGCGTTTATTCTTCTTTAGTGGTGGGTAAAGTGTGTGTTTTGGCTCCCTCAGCGCTACTTCAGGACAGGGCGTGAAAATGCCTATTGCTGGAGGGAGAAATCAGGGGCACATCAAACCTGGAAGTGTGGAATGAGGAGCGGTGGCAGAGAGGTGGCTTTTCAGTCGGCCGTGGCCTTTGCAAAGCTCTGCTCGCCAGGGCCCTGTTGGGGACAGCTGTAGCAGCACCGTGGCCGAGGGGACCCGAGCTGAGCGCTGGGTTTCTTTGTCTGGGTTTCGTGTAGCTGCACATGGCAGGATTTAAATTGTGATAATTGACATAAATGTTGCTTAGGTTTTCTGAGCAATGACTTGTCACGTACTAATCTAAGTAGAGCCAACTAATATCTCCTGATGCTATCCTGAGCTGTCTTTTTGCTATCACAGAGTACGAGGTGGGTTTTTTCTGTTTTATTTTTAATCAAGGGGGTTGATATAAGGTTGGTGTCAATGGCAACAGGTGGCTAATTCAAACTACTTCCAGTCGTCTTAGCAGTTCTTGGCTTATTTGGCTTTTGCAAGGCAGCGACTAGTTGTAAGCTGTAGAAGAAGAAACATTGAAAACTGTAATGCTGAACCATTCAGGAAAAAAAAACCCTAAAAGTTGTAAATGAACATGAGCCTGGATTTAATACCGTGTATAGGATTGTTTTAAAAGTCCCTGGAGAGTTTGTTCTGCAGTTACTGTAGGAAGACTCTCTGAACTACAGTAGTGGAAAGAAAAGTTAGATGATCTACCAAGTGCTACTCTAGTAGAGGGATGGTATCCAGATTTGACTATACCGTGTGGGGAGAAGAACATGAGAAGGTCAAACTTCATAGTAGGATTCGTGTTCTTTGATAAAATGAAATTGGCTTTTGACACAGTTGAAGCTTTGAAGGATTTTTTGTGGTACTTAAGGTGGAGATATTCCTGATTTGATTTTTTTGTTTGTTTTATTTTGACAAATTATCTTGTCTTGATGAATGGACAGAAACTGAACGTTTGCTCTCTACTTACTTTAAATGTCAACTGCTTTGATAGTGTTGCTGATGTGGCTGTGGTCAGCTGGCAGTGAAACCGGACTCCCTCTCCCAAGGTTGAAAATCCAGCCACTGCCGCTGGGCATTTTGCTTATCTGTTCCTGGTGTTCTCCCATGTGTTTGCTGGCCAGGCTTTCCTCTCAATGCCAGAAAAGGTCACTGTAAGAGCCCATGAAACAACATGTTTTTTCCTCCATTAGCGGACTGGTTCTGCACAGGTTGTATATAGGGAGTGGAGGCAAAATGAATGAAAGGAATGTCTGTGCTACTCTTCAGAGGAAGACATAAGCAGTTCTATTTCTAGTATTCTTTTCTAATAAATATGCTTGATGATAGTCAATACTTACATATTTGTGTTTCACAGAGGATTTCTCCAGTTGCCTTGCTTGTCTGTTGTTGTTTCGAACTTTATAGAAATAATGTTTCAGTTTTGGAAAGACTGAGGGGTCATTCATGCAAACTGTACTGCTATAGGAGAAAATAGGAGACATCTGTCTGCAGCGCAGGGGGTGCCTGCTGACTCAAGGGGAAGAGTTTTGTCACTGAGATTTCTGCATCAGGATGGACCTACAATTAGTTCTTGGTGTACCATTTGTTTTCCTGCCTAGCAGTAGTGTTGGTTACTCAGAGGCTCTGCTCTCTTTTTACCTACTTGTGCACCATATTGCATTTTGATCTTCACGTAGCTGATAATGGCTTTTTTTGTTTGTTCCTGCTTGGCTGTGTTTTATGTACCTTATGTGCAAGCTTGGCACAAGTCACCAAGGTCCCAGATGCAACTTAAAGTAGCAGGGATTATTTTTTTGTGTTGACGATTGTGTTTCTATAATGTTATTCATGGCATTGTCTTGATGCAGTTGTGAGAGTTGGAGTCAAAGGTGTTTTAGGTAATACCTATTAATCATGGAGAGGCTGGAGGCAAGGCACTTTAGCTGTCAAAGCCCAGGTGTTCTCTCAACGTCTTCCTCTTGGGCAGAATTAAGTAACGTGTGGCATAGGGTAATTTGGGGATCTTTGCAGTGGGAAAGGGTTGGGGTTTTTTGTTTTGTTTTTTTTCATTTTCTCTTTAATTTCTTTCTACTGCATTGTTCCAAGCAGGTAATATTTGTTCATGCATTCATGTGTAGAATGCAGACACTATAGAAAGCTAAAAAGAAATCCCAAACATTGCAAAAGTATTGCATGCCATTATTATGGTACTGTAGCCAAGCAGACCACTGAATGGCTCGAGACAGTGTCTCATTCTTTATTTGTATGTTCCCAGCAGAAAGAGCTCACGTCAAAGAAAAGAGATGAGTTTGAAGATATCTTGGAGGAAAGACGATTGTCCAGCGACTTGAGATACGCGATGAAATGTTATACTCCTGTGATCTACAAGGGACTTTCACCTTGCAAGCCAAACGCTATTAAAAGTGCTGTTCTCCAGTCAGAGCAAGTTCAATATGTTATCAAACAGGTGAGTCTGGACACTGCACTGTAAGACGAGGCAGACTGAGCTGTGTGGCTTCCGGGGAAAAAAAAGATTATTGCTGACCACGCCAAACACAATAGCTGTATTTTGAAAGACCGTCTAATAAATTGGTAACTTGAGAGCTGTACACTTTTGGCAGGAAAGGCAAATACTGATTTACCATGGAATTGCCACTAATGCTGCTCATTCATGGAATAGTGTTTTGACTTTGCATATATGACACTGCACCATCTATCTTATCCAATATGCATGACTTTTTTTTTTTCTTCTCCTCCACCATCCTCGCCACAGAGCAGCATTGTGAAAGACATAAGCACTTTCCTTCTTAGTGGACATTTTTTTCTTTGAGGATGTCTTGTAGGAATTTTATGGGCTAGTGCTATATTTATGAATCAGTCATAAATGCTGCTTTCCCTAAAATGAGAGTTAAATTCCACAGAGTATTCTTTGAGTTAGAAACACTGTCTAAGATGTAACCACATTTTTATTTTAAGATGAAGGTCAGCTACTACCTTGTAAGGAATAAAATATTTTGTAGTCAACCTGGCTCATATTTTACTTTGTGTTGGAATGAGTGAAATAAGAGTGTGTGTTAGCTAGCAGAGTATTTTCGGTATTCACAAAAAATAATTCCAGACTAATAGAAGTATATAAGATGTTTTTGTTAGGCTGAAGTGAGTGGCTACCATAAAACCTTTCTGTTTATTTTTTTTAATGGTCAGTGTTACCTGTGATATATCAAAATCTGTTATGATGTGACAAATTAAACCACGTCCTACGAAGTAGTCCTGTTGCCATCATGAATTGCTAAGTAGTATGAAATAAAAAAACCCCCGAATCTTTCAAAGCTAGAAACACTAAAACATTTACTGAAAGAAAATATTTCACAGATGGTTTGACAGAAAGACATTTGTGTGATGTTTTCTTTTTTGAAGTGCTGGTTTTTTGACGGATATTTTCCCAGCTAGCGTCAAGAGGTTCAAGGGGGTTAACAGACCTACCATTGCAACCTATCTTTGAACTACAGAGCAGTGAAAGTATGTATTTGAGGCTACCTTGGGCAGTATGCCCAGCTGTCTACAATTAGTGTGCCTCCTGTCTGGCCAGAGTTTACTCAGCTTTACACAGGCATACTACAATTTGTTCTTGTGACAAATTGCTGAGGTTATTAATCTTCAGTATGTGAAATTAAGTGCATTTGTTTATTGTAGCTTGCTATATGTCACGTGTCTGGTTTTTTGATTCCTGATTTTGGAGAGTAAGTGCCTAGCTTGATAGTGGATGTGCACTTAATTCACACAGGATTGACTGTGTGGTAAGCCTTTTACTGGTGAATGAGAAAAGTATCTCTTCCTGTAGTGAATAATGAGAATAATTTTTTGGCTTCCTAAGAGAGATTGATTTTTCTCAAGCTCAAATGGAAGCAGTTTTTGGCTTCTTTAAGTTGTTAAAATAATCCATTCTAGCTACATGTGGAAATAGGCAGGATGAAGGAGAATGCATTTATTAAAACACAATTGAATTAGTAGATATGATAGTAAGGTGGTATATGGAGGTAGATTGGAGCAGATGGATTTTCTTCTATGTCAGAAAATAGAAATAATAGGTAAGCCTCTAAACAGAGCCATACTGTTTTGGAGCCTTCTTCTTCTGCCCTTCCTCCTCTTTCCTCCTCTGTGTTCAGTATAAGGTATGTTTCTCTTTCCATAACAGTAAAAGACTAACTTTTCAATGAAATATTTCTAGATTCAAAGGATCAACTAGGAGGGGCGACCATTATTTAAGTCTGTTTTAAGAAACTTCAAAAGGGAATGTGCATAGCAACAGAAGAAAGATCATTGATATGCAGAGTTGGTAGAGACAGTGCTTTGTACGCATTTCAGCTAGCCATTGCCAAAGTAATACTTTACAAAGAAATTCAAGCATGATAGGGCTGAGGTTGTTCAGCTGAGTCTTAAAAGCTAACCCAAATACACTTCAAAAATTTAAGTTTTGAGTATCTCTGCAAACATAGTTTTCATTTTACTAGTCAAAGAAAATTTTACACAGCCTTCTTCAGACCAATAATAAAGGAAATGTTCTTCAAACTTAAATCTCCTCTGAAGATGCCACATGTTAAAAGATTGAGACGGTGTGTTTGGTGGGGTAGAAATTGTTGCATGCCCTCCCTTCTGCCTTTGACATCTAAGCTCATTCTTGATTTTGAACAGCTTTAACTTGGCTTTCCCTTGTTGGCTGATGCCGAACACATTCTGTATGATTAGATGCATGCCTATCACATAAAATAAAATCTTGCTGACTATTGCAATAGTTCTGCCATACTTGTTGTGGCACACAGAATGGTGTGCATGGGCAAGGAAAAGGGAACAACATCTGACTGCTATTTTGTTTGGTTTGTTTCTCTTTAGTTGGCAAAAGAGATGGGAGAATCACCTGATATCATTCAAGAAGAAGCTGTGGAAATCCTGGATGAGATGGGCCACAGTATGCAATTAGGAGCTGTCAGATTTTTTGCCTTTACTCTGAGCAAAATATTTAAACGGCTTTTCCAGAGAGTTTGTGTGAATGAAGAAGGAATGCAGAGAGTGAGTACTGGTGGTGGGGGGGGAAGGTATAACAGGGTATAACCCTTCACCAAAAGGGTGGTCAAGCATTGGAAGAGGCTGCCCAGGGAAGCAGTTGAGTCTCCATCCCTGGAGGTATTTAAAAGACATGTAGATGTGGTGCTGAGGGACATGGTTTAGTGGTGGACTTGATCTTAAAGGCCTTTTCCAACCTAAATGATTCTGTGATTCTGTATTTTCATACCAGTCACTTGGACAAAGTCTCCAATCTTCTCTCCAAGTAACAAATACAAAAAAAAATACCCTTTGAAAAAAAAACTGCACAAAAAAACTGCACTTGTGTTTATTACTGCATTTCTCAATAAAGCAGAGAAAAGACAGATGATATGTAAGTATTTTAGAGGCGGCCTGCAGGACTTTTTGTACGTTTTCCAAATGCTTCCTATGGTAAGGAATGCTTGCAGTCATGTGTCACTGATTCTGTTAGATTGGCCGTCGAGAGAGTTTTTCTGTCTGATCTTATAAATTTAATAATGTGTTTAGCTGAATTGGAGTTGAAAACCTAGTGTTGTGTGGCTGAGTGGGTTGGCTGTTCTGCAAAACCTTCATGCAGCGAAGAGTGGTGAAACACTGTGCACCTCTGAGGCAGGAGAAGCTTCTAAGTTTGCCCCAGCTCCCTGGGGAGCTGTTGTCCCCCTGTTTCATTGCAGGATGCCGCTGTTCTGGAGGATGCGATGCATTCCCTGGAAGACAGCAATGTCAGCCCCTACAGCCCTTATTGGGTTTCCCATCCCCATCAAAAGGGATTTGAATTAGACCATGGCATAATGAGGGGGCCCTGGCTTTTGAGTCCTGTGATGCTTGTGAACCACAGGTTGCTAGTCTGGAAACTACTGCTCCAAATTGCCTATGGTTCCATGCTGAAAAAGTTACAGAGTATGTGGACAGAGAAACTGCCCTCAAACAAATCAGCTTCTGTTTGCCTTAAGCCCGGTGAAGGTCTGTGTTTGCAAATTTCAACAGTCAGTCTGTAAATATTGGAACAATATTATTTGTGCTGTTTTTCTTTGCAGTTGCAACACGCCATTCAGGAGCATCCAGTTGTACTGCTGCCCAGTCACCGAAGCTACGTAGACTTTTTGATGCTCTCTTATTTGCTATATACATATGACTTAGCTTTGCCTGTCATTGCTGCAGGAATAGGCAAGTATGTTCTTTTAACAATGTTTTCAGGATGCAGAGAATCAGTAGCAAGGGGTCTGGTAGCTGCTACTATAAGTAGTTGTGTTTAACATCTGTTCCAAGTATGTCTTGTTAAAACCTCCTTGAGTGAGACGCTTACAGCATCTGAAGGCTTCTCATCGGTGCTGAATCCAATCAAAGGTGATTTTTTTCATAGCAAGTTCGCTCAGAAATACCCCATCTGTAGACCCGAGGCTGGGTGAAAGACAGGTGTTGTGAAGAAGACTTCTTTATTGCTTTTTTGGCCTGGGAACAGGCAAAGAATTATCCAAGAGCTACTGTGTATATAGAACCTTTTGTGATACTTTAGACAGTTTTAAGTGCAGTCATTGTAGCCAGATATAAAATGCCAGCCACCTCATGCTCATAGCTTATTGCTACCAACAATCTGGAAACATACTGCCCTACTGTAGTCTACTTTTCCAGTCAAGAGGTTAAGACGACCAGTAGCAAATCAGCAAAAGTTGGGAGAATGTGCTGGCTAGGGAAGACAAGATTCTGCTGGTCTTTGAGTTTGTGGTATCTTACCTCTGGGTGATGTAGGTTAGCTTCTGGTGAGTACCTAAATTGATGTCTCGTAGCTGCCTTGATCAAGGTGTTGCAGCTGCTTACCTGTCATGTATCGTTCAGAATCTGCTGACATGCTGTCATAGGTATTGGTGTAATCCTTTGTTTTCTTTTGGATTAGAGCCTTTCTGAGTTTTGGGCCTCAAAACAGTGTCTTAAGATACTATTAGTTTAGCTTAGAGGGATTTTTTTTTGGTGATTAACATTTTTAGAACAGTTTTGGGGTTAAAGTTCTTCAGAATTAGGGGCTTGCAGCTTGATTATGCTGCTGCGTGTGTGTGTTGTTTTGAATTCCTCTGGAAGAAACACAGTTCTGTGTGGTCGTAGTTGTATTTACTGCATATTGTGTTAGAAGTTCACAAGATGTAGTTTACAAACTCACTCTCAATGTGGTACTTGTGCTGAGTGGAGAGATGCTCTCCTGATACAGGGGGTAGATGCCTCTGCTTTGCTAGCTATCTCTTAGTTTCAGGTAGCATACGGATAGATCGTAGAATCATAGAATAGCTTGGATTGGAGGGGACTACTAAAGGTCATCTAGTCCAACCCCCTCTGCAATGAGCTGGGACATCTTCAACTAGACCAGGTTGCTCAGAGCCCCGTCCAACCTGATCTTGAATGTTGCCGGGGATGGGGCATCTACCACCTCTCTGGGAAACCTGGACCAGTGTTTCACCACCCTCATTGTAAGAAATGTCTTCCTTCTATCTAGTCTAAGTCTGCTCTCTTTCAGTTTAAAACCATTAGCCCCTGTACTGTCGCTACAGACCCTGCTATAAAGTCTGTCCCCATCTTTCCTGTAGGCCCCCTTTAAGTACTGGAAGGCTGCAATAAGGTCTCCCTCGAGCCTTCTCTTCTCCAGGCTGAACAGCCCCAACTGTCTCAGCCTGTCCTCACAGGAGAGGTGCTCCAGCCCTCTCATCATCTTTGTGGCCCTTCTCTGGACCCGCTCCAACAGGTCCATATCCTTCCCATGCGGAGGGCTCCAGAGCTGGACATGGTACTCCAGGTGGGGTCTCACCAGAACAGAGTAGAGGGGGAGTGAAGATGTATGGGGATTAGCTAAGGGAAGGTACACAGTTGCCAGTAACACCAGAGTACATGCTCATACAGTACATTCGCAGGAATCTAGCTGTTGCTGGGATCATGTTTCTGTCTTGGATCTTAGGAGCAAGTCAGATTAGAGGCGCAGAGCTGGTGAGGTGGTGTAGGCTTGAGGTATGTGAAAGGATGTGTTTCAGTCCCAGTTTATGGGGTGGCAGTGTGTGGTGGCGAGAGGTGCTGGGCATACAGCCAGCATCCTGGTTGGGAGGCTGAGTATGCAGCAGGAGGATGAAAGTAAGGAAGAGGACAGAGTCTATGTCGCGGTAAGAGAGGGAAGGTAGTGGGAGACCAAGGGAAAAAGATGGACCTCTGCATATGGGAAGCTCTGACAGCTGTTATTGCTGCCCAGGGTCCTGTAGCCAATCTGTTTTTATCTATATATATATTTTTTTTTTTCACATATATGTGTGTGTGTGATATTATATGACATCTTCAAGGCAGTCATTGTCAGCGTCGTAGCTGGAAATATGAATTTATTTTGCTGAGTGAATATCTGTTCTCAAGTGTTTCATGGAGTGAGGCGGCAAGGAGGTTGAAGCAGCCCATGGCCAACTGCTGTGTAGACTCGTTTTAAATGCTTCCCTAAGAAATTTCTTAACATTAAATGTTTCCTGGTTTTGACAAGTTAAGCATTGACCATCATTGCTTAAAACTAGAAAACTATACAAAATTTTAGCTGTTTTGGTGTACACCTCCCGAAGTGATGAGTCAGGATCATAAATAGTATAATATAGTGTAGCTGGTCAATTAATTTCTGTGTCTGCTAGGATACATTCAATAGTAACTGATCTTTCTGAAAATGACAGACAACGTACTTTAAAAACTTAGTCTTTATTATGGTTGAAATCTGGCCATCTAAATTACAAAAATAAATTGCTCTAAGTGAATGCTGCTTACAAAGAAAATTGCAAACATATTATAATATGCCATTCATGTCTACATAAGTCTTGCTAGACAATCTGAAAGCGAATAAAGGTATTTGCAACAACAGAATCCTTAAAAGAGATCTTCTTTATTCTGGTAATTAAATGAGTGTATTAGAGAAGGTGGTTGATTCTGATGGCTGATATTAATGTTTTGTGTGTGTATGTTTGGGTTTTGTTGGATTGTTTTTCAGATTTCCTAGGAATGAAAATAGTTGGTGAGCTGCTACGAAGGGCAGGTGCCTTTTTTATGCGACGTTCCTTCGGTGGGAACAGACTCTACTGGGCAGTGTTTGCTGAATATGTAAAAACGATGTTAAGGGTAAATAAATTACCTGTGCTTAAGAAATACTCTGTTGGAATGATTCATGTGAAATATGCATGATGTTATAGCTATGTGATTGAAAGTCTTCACTGTGATCTGATTAAATGTGTTTTACCTCAGAATTGCTGTAGGTGAAGAGCATGCATGGGCTCTTGTTATTATAGTTCAGCTTTCTATATGTGCGCATATCTCATGACAGACACAATATTTTGTTAATCTAACTATATGGTGTAGCAAATACAATGGATGGATATGGGTAGGCTTGGAGGTGACTTAAGTTTGACATGCATGGGTTACACTAAAAAGAACTTACGTACATTTTAAGTACTTAAAAATATTTGCCGGCTGTACAGAAGAAGTGTTTTTATTTTTCTGATCAGCTTTGTTTGTTTGTTTTGCTTTTGAAGAGTGGCTATGCCCCGATTGAATTTTTTCTCGAAGGGACTAGAAGCCGCACCGCCAAGACTCTGCCTCCAAAGTTTGGTACGTTTGTTGAAAACTCGGACCTTTTTATGATTTATTATTAATGTTTTCATTAGTGGCTATGTGCTTTGTATGTTCTCCAGACAGGAAGGGATGTTGAAGTGGTGGGAAATTGGTGAGGTCTGTCAGAGTAGGGGAACACACTATGGTTGGAGTTCCAAGGCGATACAAAGAATGGCAATACACATCTCTTGCACACTGCTGCTTTCTCTCCCTTTGCCCGTGGGGTACTTAATTGCATAACTCTCCACCCTTTTCTTTCTAGAAAATAGGCATCCCCTGACCAGCAGAGAAATATTGTAAGCTAACTGTAAAAGTAGTGAGGAATCTTTAGAAGGAAGATGCTGTGCCAGTGCGGAGCAGTGCTGCTGAAAAGAGCACAGATAGCTGTCCAAATGCACTGCTTACATTTACCTTCTGGTTTAAAGCTTGGGCAATGTCTTGTACTTCTGCTTGCTTGAAGAGAGAACAGGCACAGTGCACGCCTATTAGCAGTTTCTAAAATTTGAACATATCTTTTTCAAAGTTAAATTGCAGTTGCTTTTCCCTCCTCAAAAAAGACAAATGATTCACTTTTTTTTTCTTTTTTTCAATTTGCAGGTCTTCTCAGCATTGTGATGGAACCATTTTTTAAACGTGAAGTCTTTGACACGTACCTTGTTCCCATCAGCATCAGCTACGAGAGGATATTAGAAGAATCTCTCTATGCATATGAACTTCTAGGAGTTCCAAAGCCCAAAGAATCTACATCTGTATGTAAATTCCTTAAGAGTAGAACATGTATACACACCCTGTGGCACCAAAATTTGAGTTTTGCTCTTCCCATTTTCCTAGGGGTTGTTAAAAGCCAGAAGAATCCTCAGTGACAATTTTGGTACCATACATATCTACGTTGGCCAGCCGGTATCACTTAGAACATTGGCATCTGGGAGAATCAATCGGTGCCCATACAATTTGGTTCCCAGGTACCACATCTTTCCATGGTGTATGCACAGGAAAAGCATTTGTTGAGTCCTCACCAATGTAAAATAATTAAGGTGTTCTCTTGTACTTAGTTTTCAATTTCTCTCACCTCCTCTCCATCTGATGATTTGGACTGCTGAACCTGTTTTGGCTGAGCCAGGGGCTTATTGTGCTTGTGATTGGGTGTTTCAGAAACAGGTTGTTACTTGCGTAGCTTTGTCCTGCGTTGAGAAGATTTTAAAATTTAATGATGATATGTGAGCCAGGTAAAGCTCTATTTTCTGAGAATTTGGTGGTTTTGCCACTTCAAAATTCCACCTTTCTCTCCCTTCTTGCTTTATTACTGCACACTGTTACATGATCATGTGCGAGGGAGCTGTAGCTAGGACTGGATTGGGTGTCTTTTGCAATTTGTTATATAAAACATACTGCTTTTGAATTTTTTTGAAGATAGCAAGTGTACAGCATCAATACAGAGATCTGTGTTTCAAATACTGTCATGAAGCTACTGATGTTTTGCTCTGTACTTCTACATATCACGTAGATAGAATCACCCTCCAGATGTTAGGTGCTGTAAAGTAGTTACGGATCTGGGAGCAATGTGGAAGAAATAAGGAATGGTGTGATTTATATTCCAGTTTTTGAGCTCTCTACCTTGAACAGCATTGTTTTTTTCAGGCACCTTCCCCAAAAGCCATCTGAGGATATCCAAGAATTTGTCAGCGATGTAGCTTATAAAATGGAGCTCCTGCAAATAGAAAACATGGTGTTGAGCCCGTGGGTGCTCGTTGCTGCTGTCCTGCTCCAGAATTTGCCAGCCATGGATTTTGAACTTCTAATAGAAAAGACCCTGTGGCTTAAAGGCTTAACACAGACTTTTGGAGGATTCATTGAATGGCCTGGTATGCAGAGAAAGCTATTTCTATTCATTTTGTTGCTTAAGAAGGATAAATTACATTTCTGTGGAAACAGTGTATGGTGACAACTTTTCAGAATGTTTTCCTCAGAGTTGTAAATGGATTTTAGGATATGCTAAAAGTGACGCTAAAACCTGACAGGTTTTGACTTAGCCTGTAGAAGATAATACTTTGAACAACAGTTAGGTGGAAGCAGAGCAGATATTTTACTGTTATATCCTGAAGCGTGACATGGGGGAGAAATTATAAAGTACTTGTATTAGAGTACTGAGATTTGCCTAGTGTGTATCTCTCTGAACATAACATAAATCACAGGCAATTACCTGATCTGCAGTAGTT
This sequence comes from Chionis minor, assembly GCA_013398295.1. Taxonomy (NCBI): domain Eukaryota; kingdom Metazoa; phylum Chordata; class Aves; order Charadriiformes; family Chionidae; genus Chionis; species Chionis minor. Next base: position 233,827 of record VZSF01009336.1, read on the forward strand.
AACTTGGTGTAATGCTATGTTTATTGCCTGATATTGACTGTAATATAAGCTGTTACTGTCGCAAGGAGCTAGTGGAAACAAATGACTGAGAGAAGATCAAAATCGAAGGTTGTCCATTTATTTTTAAATTTCACTTTGTCCCCAGAAGCAGTGATGACTTTTGGGGAGAAGGCTTCTTTGGTGCTTTTATTTATATGTTTACAGACACGGTCTCTTTTTATATGTGTAGTGTGTGTGTATATATATATGTATGCATATATATAGGCTGCTGAAAGGATGATTCTCCTTCCAAACTTTCTGAACAATTGTTTTAAACTTCTCTCTGTGAGCCAAGGTGACACAGGTAACTCATTTTAGAGCCTCAGGACATAAGTGGTAAAGCTAGCAAAGAAGAACAGTTTAATGCAAATACATTTACCTTTTCACTGCAGGTACACTTAAACCCTGGATCTGTGCTTTTGTAGTCACGTGTATAATCTGTATAATCAAGGATCCCTCTCAGTACTGCAATAAATAGGAGCAGGCTATGGAACTCTGGCATCTCTGGAAGAAAACCACATCCTCTTTCAGGGATCTGCACTGCAGGGAATGCAGACAAGGTCTGCTCCTGCTGGTCTGCTCCTGCCAGACTGGTAAAAGGAAGAATTTCATGGCAATATTTAAACATCATTGGGATCTTACTGCCCAGTAAACTGAAAAACATACCACATTTGGGTTTGCATACTTATTTTGTTAATTTTCTTAGCAACAATGAATGAGCTTTTGCCTTAGACTTGTGATGTAGTCAGGGAACAGCAAATAGTCGGGGTAATGGAATAGAGGAATGACAACAACTGAGCAGATTTTGTTGGAGTGTGCTGTCCCTGCTCTAGGCATCAGTTGCATAGAAACGGGGTTTGTTTAGTTTTGGGTTGTCAATAACTTGAAAGAATAAATATATTTTAAAGGCTAATATGGAGACATTACCAAGTCAGCAAACAGATGTACCTGTCCGTTCTTCTGTCTCCAAACAGCAAGTTGTTCCTGCTTTTGTCATGCTGGTTGGTTGTTACAGGCAGAAAGTTTGCTTGGCTGTTCGAAATTTTATATTAAAAACAGGAACTGCAAAATGACTTGCTCAGGCTTCTGCTTCTCATTGAGGAACTGGGGAGGTTTAGCAAAGCTGGAACAAAGTAGGTTGAAGGAGCAGATAAGATGCAATGAGATTCTACATGAACTCTACTAAGAGGAAAGAATATGATTTTGTTTTCTGTCAGAGGCTGTATTAATTTGATGTGCTTGTGGTGCTGTGAACGTGAGAAGTATATTTTAGCGTTCAACAAGAAATTTCTATTGCTCCTTTCCTTGCTTGCCAAAGAGTTCACATTTGATGCAGGGAATGTTTTGGTGGTGTTTAAAATGTAAGGTATTCTAAAAAGCTGAGGGTATTTTCAAGGCTTGAGATGCTGCTCTTTATCTGAATAAAGTTTGCAGTGTGTCACGCTGACAAAAAAGCTTGACCAAAACTTACAGGTTTGTGAAACTCGTGCTTGCCTTTGAAGAACTTTGTTGTTTAAAAAGAACCAAACCCCAAACCCACACGTTTCCTTGCTTTGGGCATTTTAAAAGATTGTCTTACGAAACAAGAGATTTAGGTTTAAGTACAGTCTGCTTTCTCTTTGAGCAGGTATATTATGTAATGATACTTACATTAGGATTTCTTTAAACCTAATTTGGGATGAGGCCTTCCTTGTATATGACAGTTGAGGAAAAACTTTATAAAGACTTGTGCATCTGATTCAAATCTTGACGTGTCAGAAATGCCTAAGCAAAAGTATGGTCTCCATTTCCTTACTTATAAACATATCCATCAAACAGATCTATCCTCTTTTATTTGGAGGCTCAGAATACTTATTCCACAGACAAAAGAAATATTTGTCACTGTTAGCAAGTGAGAGAATTTACAGTGCTTTAATTACAGAAATGTCTGAAATTTGTTCTCTCCATCTCATAGTATGCCTAGGCTGCCAATTCTTCGTAGGAATTATTTTAGAACATATCTCTAACTGGATGTTTGGTGTAATAATTGGTCTTCAGTGATAAAACTTAAAATTAAATACTGGTGCATTTTAGGCTGTTTCAATAGAGTTATGTTCCCTTTTGCATCTTCCTGAGTGGTGCATTTTCCTGCTAGATAACCTGTGTGCCAAAAAAGTAGTGATGTCTGGCCTCACCCTGCATTCCAACATTGCTCGTCTTGTCGATGGCCACATGGTCCTAAATGACAAAGGAATGGAAGATGGAGCTGTAGGGGAAATCGTCTTTAAGCGTGCTCTGGCCGTCCTCATGTGTGCCACCTACAGAAACCAACTGCTGAATGTGTTTGTGCGTCCATCTCTGGTTGCAATTGCCTTGCAGATGACACGCAGCTTCAGGAAAGGTATGTTTGGGTAGCTTTGAGAGTCTTCTGGCTTTGCTCCTTGCGCAGTCAGCCGAGAGAGGAGCGCGAGGTTCCTTGACTGCTAGCGGGAGGTGTCTGAGACCGTTATACCCTGGATAAGGTCCCATGGCATAAGGTGGAGATGCTGGGAGGGGACGGTGGTGTTTTGCTTGCCTTTTTTGTTTGTTTACCCTTTGATACTTTTGAAAGTAGGTACGTTTGGCTGAGATGAGCTGGTCCCAGTTCCTAAGTGTCTTATTTTGGTGTTTAGCAGACCAGCTTTTTAAGTTACAAATTACACATAACTCACACTTACATACAGTGCAGCCAGTTCTCATTCTTTCTTCTCTTCCCACTACTGTTTCTGAAGTATTTCAGTCTTTTCCAATATTTCACTCTTAAAGAAAATACATGCCTTAGTTTTGTGCAGCATCTGATTGTGTGGTATTTAATGCACATTCTGAGAAGGTACAACCCCCTGCTTGTTCCTTTTGGTAACAATTGAATCAAGTGCTTTAAGTACTTCCTGTTCTCTTGTGGTGGTTTCTGCTGTATATGTAGGTATGCTTTTAATGTCAAGTCCAAATTTTATTTGAAGAAGGTACTCTCTCTAAAATGGCTCTTCGCTTGCATGTTTTAAATTACATTTCTAAACAACAGTACTTAAAATAATTTTTTTCAGAGGAAGTCTATAGCTGCTTCAGCTTCTTGAGAGATGTTTTTTCTGATGAATTCATCTTCTTTCCTGGCATTTCGTTGAAGGTAAAAACATCCTTTATACAAAAATACTGATAGTCAGTAACGCAGCCAACAAAAATAGCATCTGATTTCAGGGCTCTGCCGAACAAGTGCTTTATGATAAACACGTACAGCGATATCAGCTTGATCTGTAAGTGGGAGGGAGAACTTAAAAAGGGGTCAGAGTAGAGGTAGTCATTTGGTTAGTTGCAAAACATTGGCTGAAGGTTGCATATGCAGTCTTTTTTTTTTTTTCCTGTCCAGTAAAAAATTGCCTAATTCTGTACCATTAAAATTAGAATCATAGAATCATAGAATGGTTAGAGTTGGAAGGGACCTTAAAGATCATCAAGTTCCAACCCCCCTGCCATGGGCAGGGACACCTCTCACTAGAGCAGGTTGCTCAAAGCCCCATCCAGCCTGGCCTTAAACACTTCCAGGGATGGGGCCTCCACAACTTCCCTGGGTAACCTGTTCCAGTGCCTCACCACCCTCACAGTAAAGAACTTCTTCCTAATATCTAATCTAAATCTCCCCTCTTCCAATTTAAAACCATTACCCCTTGTCCTATCACTAGACTTCCTGACAAAGAGTCCCTTTCCAGCTCTCCTGTAGGCTCCCTTCAGATACTGAAAGGCTGCTATCGGGTCTCCCCGGAGCCTTCTCTTCTCCAGGCTGAACAGCCCCAGCTCTCTCAGCCTATCCTCATAGGAGAGGTGCTCCATCCCTCTAATCATCTTAGTGGCCCTTCTGTAGTAGTTTGGCTTTTTTGGCATAAAGCTGCCAGTCTTCCAGCATGGATAATAAAAATATGTGTAAAGCAGTCTTTTAAATGAAGTGTAAATACTGTTCTCTTCATCTGAAGTTATGAGAGACACCTTAGGCTGAGAAGAAAAAAGCGTTGATGTAGATTTATTTGAATTCTATCACAGAGTGGGTCTGTTCTGTCAACACAGAAACAAAACAGGAATTTTCATTGAGGGTACACCAGGATAATTTTTCCTAAAAGCTCTTGCAGACTGCAGAGGGGCGCTGCTGCTCTTTGAGAAAGTTAAACTATAGGTATTATAGCAATTAATGATCAACTGTTGTATGCCCTTGTTATCTGTGACAAATCGAGTATGCAATTCTAAATTTAGATACCTATTGTCCTCTGGTTGATTAGACGACTCCTTGTGCAGCTGTGATGAGTTGTTTTGTGTAGCTCCACGTGTGTGGTCTGTGATGGCAGGGCTACCAGAGGGCTCTGCCAACACCCAGTGTATACCTCCGTACCCGACTGCACAGCACGGCGCTATTTGAGGCTAATGTTCCTCTTATACCTTGAAAACTCTGAAGGTTTTGATGTTCCTGTGCATGAGTAAACATTTTTTTTTAATATTTTGATGGTTCATAGTTGAGCCCTGTGAGCCTTTTATTACTAGCATTTATCTTGCGTAAATTCAGATAGTGCATTGCGAGCACCAAGAGGGAAGTGCTTATAGTAAAGCCTGATTGAAACTTCTGCAGCCAAAAATCTTCTATGGAGTTGAGGCGATGCAGCCCGTGCAGGCTTTTGAAGTGAGAAATTTCCGAATGGCACAAGTGTCCTTTACATAGAGTCTTACGGGAAGCTTTAGTTGCATCCTATTTGCTTGAAAAGAGCTTCCCCTCGTTTCACCCCCAGCCCCATCCAGCCGTTACTCAGACAAAACCAGTATTGTTCCTGCAAACCGCGTTATTCCAGGGCTCAGTGTCTGCCTGCTCTCCTCACACAGCTGGACACGGGCAAGCTGTGAAAACTGCAGGCAGCGCGGTGCTCTCTGCAGGGCTTGCTGTGTCACTTTGCACACATCCTGCTGGGTCCGAGCTGGCTCTAGTCCAGCCGGCCTGACAAGCAGGTGAGCACAAGTTTATTTAAAAAAAAAAAAACCAAAAACAAAACCAAAAAAACCTGCTTCGACATCACACCCAATATAAACTGGGAAGTCCACGTGTATTTTTTATTTGGATTTAAAACTGATTAAATGTGATTATTTTTTTTAATCAATGCTAAGGCCAAATAGCTCGTGGTGATATTTGTGATCTTTCCTGCATTAAAAAGATAGATAAGCGTAATTTTCATAAGAATATTCAAGACCTGACTGTATTAAAATCTCATAGATTTTTATATAGAAGAGAATTGGGCCTTTTTTTAAGGGCTGTTTTGCACCATTATGTTTAGTTTTTGTTGTCAGCAATTTTTGCCTCTTGCAGCTTTTTTTAAGTACCAAAACCAAGCAGGGAACAGGAAGGTGAATGGCTATGACTGACTTTACTGAAGTCAAATGAGAGAATGGCTCTAATGCTAAAGGATATCTTAGCAACCCGCCCCTCTAGTCATCCCCGTGTCTGTCATGTCTATGTCCTATCCCATGTGTCCTGTCATCATCCCTTGTCCCTGATATTGGCAGTAAAATGGTTTTGTCATTGACATTTCCATAATTTGTAACCTTTGACCATTGTGTTGTTTCTTTCGTAGAGGGCAGGTTAATGAACTATGTTACCATTTATTGCAAACAGTGGACATGAGATAAAAGCAAACTCTGACTGTACACACATAAATAAATAAATAAATAAATAAATGGAATCCAGCCACAGAAAAAAAACCCCTAAACCAGACAACCTGACCCTATTCTGACAAGATCCTGAGGGAGCTCAGGCTGGCTGTTACAACAGCAGCCACAACCCCTTACTTTGCTCTTAGGCCTCTTGTGCATCCAGATACTGCTGTGTTTAAGAATACGTTCCCACTGCCTGTTTATAATGATATTTCTGGTATACAGGAAAACTTTGGTTCAAGTATCTTCAGAACCGAGTTCAGAAATGAAAAGTGGTGTGCTGTTGTATGGTTTTTGTTGTTGACTTTGTGGGGAAAGATAGCTGCGCTTACTGCAGATGTTAAAATTTCGGTTACGCTTCTCTCTCCCAGGATTTTGAGGAAGGATGTTTTCTGCTCACAAAATGTGATGCCATTCAAACAACTCAACAGGAAATCTACCCTACCGACAAAGGAAGTGTTATAGTATCTTTCTTGTCAGCTATGTTCAGACCTTTTGTAGAAGGTTATCAGGTATGTTGTTCTTTGGAAAATTAACTCTTTTCTCCTGTGTTGTGTAGGGAAACTAGGAGAGCTGTGATACTTCTGCAGTATAAATAGTGACTGTTTTCATGGCTGGCGAGTGCAAAAGTTGAGAAATAGCAGAAACAAATATTTTCAACATCACCCTGCTGCTGGCATCCTGATTTCAGCTTTTGGCTCAGACTTTGCCAAATGACTAAAGCAGTAACTACCTTGTAATGTGATGGCCCATTGTGGGTTTAAAAGCTTCATGGAGAGTGTGCTGCTACCAGGTTCATTGCTTTTTCTTATGAGGAGCTCTTGCTTAAATAATGTTATGTGGGCTGTCCTGCCAGGTGTGGAAATGAGTTTGCATCTCATATCTCATAGCTTTTTTTTTTTTAGTCATTAATTCAATACGCATCTCTTTAAATTATTTCGTTTTACAAGTTTTTTAATAAGACTAAACACTTATGCTGCTGTAATAAGCAAGGTGTACAAAAAACAGGAGGCTAAAATCACTGGTATGTCAGTATAACATGGGTGGCAATGTAGACCTTTGAACCTAGTCAAATCTGTTAATGATCTGCTGTACGACTTGGGCTGAACTGTACTGATCTGCCCAGTTTTTCCCATCTGTAAAACAGGTATTGCTTTTCAAAAATTCTCCTGGCTTTGATTGTAAGAACAGGAATATTAAATTGATGTTTAAGGTAACTATTACAGTAATACTGAATCTTACTTTAATATTAGGGTTCTTGTGCCTGTTGAACAGTAATAAAAACTTCAGCTGCTCTATGTAATGATACCTTATGAGTTCCTGTCCTACACTTCTCAAAGTGCAACGATATTGCTTCCTTATGAGGGCATGTTTGTTTGTAATTAAAAACACATTGACAATCAAAAGGAAAGAAGTGTTAATTTTTTTTGTAAATGCTAGTTAATTTTCAGATACCTCTCAAAGGAAACAAAAGAAGCCTTTACCGAGAAGCAGTTTATACCTGGAGTCCGCAACTTTGTTTTTCAACTTCTTGAGAAGGGTGTGTACAGCCGTTATGCAATGTGATTTTACAAGTGTGCCCTGTCAATGGATAGTGATAGAACTTTTAATTGTGTTTCTGCTTTCTCCATAGAGAATATGCAGTGTTATGAAGCACTGTCTTCTGACATGCAGAAAAATGCCTTAGCAGCTCTTGTACAACTAGGTGCAGTGAAGAAGAAGAAAATGTAAGTAACATTGGCTTTTTAGTGTATAGAAGTCAGTGTGTGGTCTTACTGGCAATTCTTCATGACTGAGCTATTAGTATGAAGCGAACTGCAGAACCCCATCTGCCTGCGCACCAGTCAACTGAAGGTTGATTGGATTTACCCAAGTCGTGGTGAAGATCTGGGTAGTTCCTTTCTGCACACGTAGAAGCAGAATGGCACCCCGTCATAGTGAAAACACTCGTGTGGGACCCAGCAACAAAATTAACTCACTAGGAGGCGTTTTCTGACTCCCTTTTCCTTCTGGTTTGCAAAGTTTCTCCCAAGGCTTTGATAAGCAAATAGAACAGTCCTGCTTATTTTTAATAGAAGAGTTACTCTTTGTGTTACAATGAGCCTCATCGGGCCATGTAAGCAGTAATCAGGAATACTACTAATTTTGAGGGGGGGGGTTCAGCAGTGGCATCTCAAAGCAATTTAACTGAAAGTTTAGCCATTAAAGTCTTTTAAGACAGTTCACGTGGGCCTAAGATGAAAAAACAGCGGTTGTTATACAAAAATACAGTGACTTGCATTTCCTGTTATCAGATTAATTTGTGTTGTGGTGCCTCTTACACTGTTTAAAAGTATAATCATGGAAATCCCTGATACTACAAGTCCTCACATTGTCTTGAGTGTTTCACTGAACGCAGTTGGCAGCTGATGACCCTGAGCTATTTTCTTATGCCTCTCTCCAGGAAATGAATTGGCTCAGGTTTGTAGTGCTCTTGGAAAGTGCACAAAGTACCGGTGTTGTTACATCCCCTGCCATCTCACTGGGCTAAATAGGTGTTTATAGCTAAATTCCCCTTTCATGTAAAAGAAATAAATCGAGTGCAACAGAATTTGACATCAGCTCAAGATTCGCTTGTTTCAGAGAGATAGTCTAGAAAATTACATGATTGAAAACAAACGTTCTCTCCTGCAGTTTTCCCTAATAAAAATCAGGGGAAGAGAGAGACATGGGGACTGTGAACAAAAGGAAGGATAAAGAAACTTTACGATCCTTGAGTACAATCTGCTTAGAAGTCTGCTGTGTCCTTAAAATTAATATGTACGCTGGTAGGATGAAAAATATGATGTAATTATGAAAATGTTTAATTCAGATTATTTGTATAGAAATGACTGGCGTAAGAAATATTCACTGAAGAAACAGACTTATTTTTTTTCTTTTAATTGTAGGTCCAATGGATTCACTTACAATGTAAATCAAGAGGCTGTTAGTAAAATCCTGGACATGTTTGGTAAGCGTTCTCTAATTAATCTGCAGAGAGCTTCTCCAGTTATAAATTACTTTGGACAATGCAAAGAAGCGAGATGTAGTGTTTTTCCCTAGGAGGTCCTCAGATTTATCTGTATAGAAATCCTAATGATATTACTTTTTTTTACAGCGCTTATTCTGGTGTCATTGACTTGCAGCTTTGAATCTGCTTTATATGATATACTGGGCAACCTAATGACAGAGGGAAATCAAGCAGAAAAAAAATAGTAGTGTAACGGAGTGGTGTTTTGATGGTAAATATTTTTTTTTT
>VZSF01009336.1:245021-261547 GCA_013398295.1 Chionis minor
CCAAATTCACTGTGTGTTTGCAGGTCACCACACTGGCTTTGCATGCACCCGGGGTGGACAGTTTGTGGTGTGACAGGGGAAGGCTGCTGCCTTCCCGGCTGTCCCTTACTGTGGTCTGAAGCCGTCTTGAGACAGCTCGGTGCCCTGCGTTGATGTGAACATGGGAGTGCAACACATGCAGTCGTTAGTGCTAGAAACTGAAGTCTGGCACATGCGTGGCACAGGTGGCCTTTTCCAGATGTCACGTTCTGAAGGTTCAGTCGCCTCAGTGATCCCTGCTGGGAGCCATAAATTTTAGTAGATTAACTCCTTCCCTTTCCAGCATTCCACTACTGATGTCTATGTTTAAAATGCATCTAAAACTAGTAAATGGATCTGTGTGTGACTGAATCTTAATATATCACAAAAAGGAAAAAAAAAAAAAGAAAAAAGTGTTGGTGATTTACACTGGGAATGATTCTTGTGAGTAAAATGCCCTTAGAGGGCAATGTTTGTTTTAATTTTTGGGTGTCTTCCATTAGCCTGTAACTGTGGGATTTTTTTTTTTCCTTGCTTAGGTGAAGCATTTCAGTCCTTAGATGAACAGACATTGGAAGCAATGGCAAAACATGAGACTGAAGAAGACAAGATCTTCCAAACGTTTAGAGAGCGAGTAGCTGCTGAACCAGAGCAGGTCAGAAGATGGGGCGGCCTTAGAACTTGCAGGTTCTGGCACAGCATCCTGCTGCACCTGCAAAATGTTTCACNCTCACGCCTCATTCATACGCTTGTTTGTTTGCTGGTTGTTAAATGTTTATGCTTTAAAGGTTTGTTTGGTGGTTAACCTAAAGGTTAAAGGTGGTTAACCTAAAGATTAAAGGTTTGTTTAATGCTTTAAAGCATTAAAAGTATTCTTTTTAGTCCTCAAAGTATCACGTTAATAATGGTGCAATGAAACTTGGTGTGTGCGATTTATCTCCCCTCATACATTGTGGGATGCTAGTCCCAAAAACTTCAATTGTAGGAAGTGGAAATAAGCAGAATGTTAAAAACTGATCTGCGCAAATCGAGTTGTGGGTCAAACATTTGAGACATTTAATTGAAACAGTGAACACCTGAAACGTATTAGCATGTAGTTAATACCATCATTACAGAAAGTATACTTGATGTGTTTGTGGAAACTTTGCCTACTCACAATATGCAAAGGAAAAGTAAGGAAGAATGGTATGGTCTCAGGGCACCTGATACATACTTGGCTTGTGTGCATGTGCTAGTCAGAATGAGAGATGCACAGAGCTGTCAGGCTGCAGGTTTTGGTCTTTAAAATGCAGCGGCTAGTCTGTCTTCCATGTGTCTCATGTTTATGAGGATTCAAAGCAACGCATCACCTTTTGTAGTTTTCTACTGTCCTTAATATAAATCTTTCTATCAGATCTAGCAGCAATGTAAATCGCTCTTGCTCGTGCAATGTTTGTGCTATATTTTGGCTGCACAGCTTATGGGGAGAAGGATGTGTAATATGAGGTGACACTGTGAAATGGTATCTGTTTTCTGTTTTGTAGGTGATGCGGCGGATGTAATTCCAGAGCATAATGAGTTCCTTTTCCCAGAATATGAAATTTTGATAGAACCTGAGGAACCAGAATTTCCTGCAGACAGCAGCGTAGATCCTGATGATGAACAAGGAGCTGTAGATACATCAAAGGACCTGGCAGAACAAGAGGAACTCAGAGCTACAGGCAGTGCAGGTAAGAAATAAGATGCTGTCTGTAATGCTTCTTAACGAAGCCTGTGTTATGTCTTTAAAATATAAAATGCTGTGATTTTTAAGTGTTCATTGTGAACACTGGTGACAAAAGGCTAAATCTACAGTCATTTGTGCTGCAATTTTTTTGTAGACTTCCCAAAATATAAATTGCTTTTAGGGGAGAGACTTACGAAGCCCCAACCAACCCCAGGAGCTGCTGAAGCGGCTGCTGCTGCAGTGAGGCTGCAGGTATCTGGGGGTTACACTGCGTCTGTGTGTGCTTCCCTGCAGGGAAGGAACAACTGTAGTGAGAAAAACGGGGTCCTCAGCACCTGCTGCTGGACGCTGTTGGCATCGGGAGATTGAGTTAGATGGTCTTGGCTCGACTTGGTTCAATTTGTCTTAGTTTACAGAAAATACTGAACAAATCTCTGTGCTAGAAGAAAACTGTTCTGTGTCTGTTTTAACTGACCTTGAATTAAGCATTTGAAGTGCAGCTTCCCTCCCCCTCCCNTGGGAGCCATAAATTTTAGTAGATTAACTCCTTCCCTTTCCAGCATTCCACTACTGATGTCTATGTTTAAAATGCATCTAAAACTAGTAAATGGATCTGTGTGTGACTGAATCTTAATATATCACAAAAAGGAAAAAAAAAAAAAGAAAAAAGTGTTGGTGATTTACACTGGGAATGATTCTTGTGAGTAAAATGCCCTTAGAGGGCAATGTTTGTTTTAATTTTTGGGTGTCTTCCATTAGCCTGTAACTGTGGGATTTTTTTTTTTCCTTGCTTAGGTGAAGCATTTCAGTCCTTAGATGAACAGACATTGGAAGCAATGGCAAAACATGAGACTGAAGAAGACAAGATCTTCCAAACGTTTAGAGAGCGAGTAGCTGCTGAACCAGAGCAGGTCAGAAGATGGGGCGGCCTTAGAACTTGCAGGTTCTGGCACAGCATCCTGCTGCACCTGCAAAATGTTTCACTGCCTTTTCCATCTATGGCTAGATATGGCGATGGGTACCCCTCCTCATCCTCCACACACCTTAACCAACATACTCTAATCTTCCTCATGTGCAGAACTTGATTCATGCTGAAGTAAGAATTTAGCACCTGCTCATCTATCTCAAACAGAAATTGGTTAGGGTGAGAAGGCATGGGAGCGCTGAAGCCAATGTGGTGGGGGGAGGACCTGCCAGCTGCGAAGTGGTTCTATCCAAGGGAGGTAGTGAACCATTGCTCTCTTCCCCAGCATTAGCACTCTTGGCTTTCCTTCTCAGCAGAACCAAAACTGCAGAGAGCAGCTCTGTCACTGTCACCAGCTGCATGGGGAGTGGGGGCGTTAATTTGGCTTTTTTTAAGACTGAGGAAATCGGTGACGGCTTTAACATTTCAACTATTTAAAACAGAAATCTGCCTCCATGCTATTTCTTGCTAACGCAAGAGGCTGAAAAAAGCCATGTTGTCAAACAAAAACATGGTTCCTGGTTCCACTCAGAGGAAACAGGCCTAAATCCATGAAAGCAGTGGAAAAGAAATCCTCTCCATGTTTTACCTGGTAGCTGAGGGGTTAAGGTGCACACCTAAAAGGTAGGAGACTTTTGAGTCTGTCCTTTCTCTGCTTGGTGTAGGTGTGTCACCTCCCTCTCTGACCATCCCTATACTGACTGATCCGTGTAAGTCTCCTTTGGTTGACAATGCTTGATGTGCTCTATAAACACTTAGATAGTAACAGAACAACAAAGGATGCGAATGTCTGAACATCCCTCTATCTGGGATGTTAGGACAGTCCCCTTGCATTTAAATGTAGAACTGCAAACAGAAAGAGCTGGGTAGCTGGGCTGCATTCCTGACTTTTCTGTAGGGTACTGTGCGCTAATCATCAATCCAAGCCCTTCCTCCATCTCAAGACTACAAAATACATGACCTGGCATTTCTGGGTCCCTTAATTAGAGAAATACAAATCATTGCTGTTTATCCCTGGATCACTGAAAAATTGCTATATGAATACTTGCATGATTCAAATAGTTAAAACTGACATAAAGAACCTATCCTATTTAGAATACTGTATTTGCAACTGATGACTGCCACAGGTATTACTTAAAGGAACCGGCCTTTTTCTGCACTGTCTTACAGCTTTATGTCGGTAAATACCAATTTCATACCAAGATGAAGAGACAGGCTTGAGAACTTAAAACTTCTGCTCTATTTCAGATTATTAGATACTCTAGAGGAGGAGAAGGCCCAATCTGGGTATCAGGTGAAAATACTCCTGGAGAAAATGATATCCCAAATTGTTCGTGCGGAGCCAAAAGGATTTTTGAATTCCAGGTATGTAAATTCATTTAAAGATAATATAGGTAATGCAGCTCAGACTTAACAGGATAGGTGTTGGCTTGCTGTTAGAGCAAGGTAGTTGAAGTAGCTACAAACTAACTATGCTAAATTGTAGTCAGCCCTGATTTACTATAGTAACTGCTTTTTCCTGTAAGACTTCCGCATATAGAAAGTAGGTTTCCATCTGATAATTTGCACCATCCATAAACGCTGCACTTGTGAGCATGCAACTATCTCTAAAGTAATACGAGTCTGATAGTGTACACTTAAGAAAAAAGCTTTCACGATGGGAACTGGAGATATGTCTAGCTGGAAGTATTCAGCTGGAGAATTTTGAATGACAGAAGCATATATATGGTGAATACACCTAATGTCATGCAAAGGCAAAACATAGTTATGAAGGTAGTTTCAAATGGAAGGAGGCTTACAAATTAGGCGACGCTTAGTCAGTAAAACTTCTGTAGATAAAATAAGTAGGGCTATGCCTTTCATTCCCTAGGCGTCTGCTACACTGTTTTGGGAATTTCAGATTTATTTTATTCGAGGTGCTATGTTACTTAGTAGCTGTGATTGGGATTTTGGTATAAGAGACTATAAATAAAGGCAGGACCCTTCTTTGGGGAGAGATGCAGGGGAGGGTAGAGCTGTGGCCTACCTCTAAACCTTTGTTTTTCCTTGAAGATTATGCCACAGCTGCTGAACCACCTTCAGGTTGACAGCCTTGGAGAGAGCATGGACTGGGGAACGCTGGTGGTGTACACTTGTGCTGACAACTGTGGTGAAGGAAATGAATACCGGGAAGAGTTCATATGGAAACAAGACTTCTCTGCAGGCTCTACTTAACTTCCATCAAGTTACTAAGTTGAGTCATCTAAATAGAATACTTGCCTTGTTTCAGTGCATCTCTGCATTTTGCAAACAGGTAATTGAACTGAAGTTACTGATAATTGCGTATCTTCTAACAGTGACAGGACTACTAAAAGTAGACCTTGACAGCCACTCTTGTGCTCTATGGGAGCTTTTATTCCAACCTGGTAATGAAGCCAGATGCATTCGTTCGGTGAATTTCACTTCAATCTCAATTCTGAATGTTTAAATAAAGATGAAATATTTTTGGATCGGTGAAAGTATCTTTTGTTGGCGACTGAACTTGAAGAACTTAAGGTTGTTGTCTGTCATGATTTTCTTCATGCTACTCAAAAATTAACTTTACTTCACAGAGAAAAGCAGACACCGGTAAGATCACTTGTGTGCTTATGCTCGGAGACGTACAGAAGTCATAGTTAACGCAAAGTTGCATAGCCTTTGACTGTGGAACTTAAATCTGCTTCTCTTTGTCACAAGGTATACTGAATCTAACTTGGCAGTTGTTACATGTTCTGATTGACTGGTTATTCAAGATCAAATGCACAAAAATTGTTTTATCCAGCCTAGAAATATCAAATGAATTAAATTATTTCTGCATAGGACTGTCTGGTGCAGCAGCAGTGTAAGCAAAACCAGCCGTACCAGAACATGTTTCTCTCATTGCTTGCTGCGTGTAGCAGCAGACTTTGTACCTTAAGTCTGCCATCTTTGGTAAGGCTTAAAAGTAAGTACCCTCTGCTAATTGACTGCCATATAGCTGATGCAAGAGAAAAGTGAAACCATAATGCTGAATGTCTGGTGGTAATTGCTGAGCTGCTGCAAATGTAGCTATAGCCACAGGAGTAAAGAGAAGGATTTTTTGTGTGTGTGCCTCAGCATGGGCTTTATTTCAGTTACCTATTCCCTTATCCTACTCAGACCATTCATGTCTGCTTACCAGTGATTCTGAAGGTGATTTTATGAAAGCCCTGCCCTAGGCCTACTGTTGGGGTTTTTTGGTATTAATTTAGATGTTGGAAATACTCAAAGGAGCAGGCAGGGAATGCTTTTAAGTTCTGTGATGACCAAACAGCTTATATGTAACTTCTAAAAGGGTAGTTTTAAGCCTTGGTACATGTCATGGAATAGCAAACAGTATCTTAAGTCACTATAGTACGTAGCTTGACTGATTTGAAAACCATCCCACGGTTACTTAAGGCTCCAAGTTTTCCTATGGAGTTAAGAGTTTTGCAGATAAGTTGGTAATAGCCAGGGTCCTGCAAAAGCACAGGCACTCCTACAGTTATGTTCCAGAGCACTTAGGCACATTCACTAGCTCACAGCACAGAGTGGTGTGGCACTGAAGGCAATGCAGTGTTTGGGCATCTTGAACTTACCCTGGCGAAGCTACATTATTAAACAGCAGCTTTCTGATAAAATCCATGAAATCAATTATTAAAACACCTGGAGAAACAACAGTATATGCCACTATGGAGCGAGTAGAGAAGACTAAGGATTAAGGTCACTCAGGATTTGCAAACAGAGCAACAGCGAAGCCAGCCAAAACTTCATTTTGTCTGGAATGGAACGCTAAATTAGTAAATAAAAGAGACCTTGGTTACATTTGGGTTAGTTTTAGATAAAAGCTGTCTGAAAGAACGTGCAAGTCATAGAAAGGAGGTTACTATTACTGGAAATTTACTGGAGGAAAAAAGTTTATTTTTAGTTCTCAGCCCGTTAAGCTTCAAGCACAGTTCAGAGGGAAGTTATGTACATACTGACTCTAGTCGGAAGGGCTTTGACATTTCACAGGAACGCTACTATAGTGAGACTGTCAGAGTTGGCAAAATACAAAAAGTAGTAATTTAAAGAAATTCTAGAAGCTAAGCAGGGATCTTTTGTTCCAGTTGAGTCAAGTGTAGCTATTTAAGACTTGCATAAATCCCAGCTGTTGAACATAAGGCAACATATACTCTAACACAAACTGCGTTAACCAGTCATGTTTTTTGCTTTAGCGTACTAGAAATATCCAAGCTAGATGTTGCCAAGGATATGGCTGCTGGTAAGCAAACCAGAGCGTTGTTAAGATTCTCCCAAAATGACGAGTCACATACAGTAGTGCATGTGCTATTGAAAAATCCAGGTTAAATTAAAAAAAAAAAGTTTTCAATGTATTTCACTCTACCAGGTGCGTAATTTTAAAATTCATTAAGACAGTTCCGATAAGTGTATAAACAGGGTTTATTGTACATGTGGAGCTGAAGAAGGAAAGAGAAGGAAGGTGTATATATATATGTACAGTGAGCCATTTTCATTAATAAATTTATTCTGTCTTGCTTAATACTGGAAAGAGGGAATGTGTCTGGCACCAAAGAAATTTAAAATTGAAAAAATTTAAAAGCTTACGTTCTGAAAATTATAAAAACCGTGGTCTTATGGAAGGAAGTTAAAACATATATACATGGTAATTTAAGTGGTTTATACACTGAATGACACAGTTGTATTTGTCTTTTAAACCAATTTATGGATTTTCTATTAATAGAACTGGCATTAAAACTATTTAAAAGCTAGAATATAAATAAAACTTGGAGGGACTGCTCCAGGAACAGCCCAGTAAAGCAACTCACAGTAACTCAGTAGACATAATCAAGAATACAGTTCCCCTTGAGCATCAGGGAAGTAGGCACTAACTGGGAAATAGTCCAAGTCCTGGTGTTGCAGTTTCACTGGAAGTCCATCTCTTGTTACTGCTGTGCCATACGCAATACCTTTTAAAATATACCCCTGATTTCTCTGAAAGCTGTAGACACTGTTACGTTGTCTTTCTGAATCCCTTTAAAATAGGATAGATGTTTTCAAATGCTTCATAGATTTCTGCTCGTACTTTAGCACCTAGAAAAAGGGAGAGAATTAAGTTCGTTTGTATCTTTTGCCACGTATTTAATTTTAGCTTTTAGAATGTTTACTTGAATGCAACTCTTTATAAAAACCTATGCATATTGATAAATCCCTATTTTTACCTTTCTTTTTTTTTAAAAATACACCTTTCATATAGAGCATCTGTCACCAGCCTTCTCACTGTTTGTTCTGATAACTGGTAAAACTTTCATTAGCACCTCTATGTCTATGCTATACTTGCAAGTGGGATTTTTCTATACATAATTTCTGCGGGAGACCTGACTACAAAGCACAGCCCTACTGGCTATTTCTGCAAAAAGGCCTATCTGGTGGAGCTTCTTCTGAGTGTGAAGATCTGGGGAGCAAGGTCTGGCAATGGAGAGCGCTGCAGGGGCCACCACTTGCCATACTGCAGGAACATGCTCCTCCTTTTGTCTGCAAGTCTTGTGGGGTTTTTTGTCCATAGCGAAACTCGGCACAAAGGGAAAAGTAAAGGGTGTAGGTGGAGTGCCCAAGGCTGAGGAGGTTCTAGACTTCGGGTGTCTCCCCTCTTTGGCTGCTGTATCAAAGGAGAATGGCAGCAGCCTCAGAGCAGTTAGTTCAGTTACGCACATCCAGCACACAGAAGCAGACTTTCAGATTTTGCCAGAAACATTACGTGTGCTCTTACAGCTTTTTGGGCGCCTGCATACTTGATTAGGATTCATGATCACCGCTTACATGGATTTAGCGGAACATGTGGTTTGCTCTGTGTCCTCATCCACAGAAGGCTGTACTAACTGTTCTTTCTCAGTACCTAGCAGCTTACATACCTCTGGTATCATTGTGTGTTCTCCGCAGCACAGCCTACAGCTAACCTACTGGAGTAAAATACTTCACTTACCAGTTAAAACCACTTTTCCAGAAACAAAAATAAGCAGAACAATTCTTGGCTTGATCATTCTGTAGATTAAGCCAGGAAACAATTCTGGCTCGTAGCTGCAAGAGAAGAGAGTGACAGTGTTTAAACATGCTTGCAGACACGCCCCAGACCTTCACCTGCAGGACTGCGGCAATGGGAGAGCCAAAGGAGACTTCACTGAAACTTGGAGAGTGGCAGGGAAGATCACTTTGATGGGCTCATATTGGGCAACCTCAGTTACGCCCGAGTCAGAGCGGCGATGTGAACAAAGACGCAGGTTTCCCTCTGCTGCAAGGGAATAATCTCAACAAATGTCACTTTCTAAACTAGCCGATATGCAGCAAGAATGAAATGTAAGCAAGCCTTTTTTTACCTGCTGAACTGCTGGTGTGTGAGTACCAATCCTTCTAATCGGATGGGAAATTTCACATCGCAGCTGCCCACCATGTTCTGAATTTTAAAATCCAAAAATTTTGCAGGAAAACCCAATTTCTGAACAACTCTTGCATACTTCCTTGCTGCCAGTCTGGATTGCTCCTCACTGAAGTAAGAAAAGGATATCCATATTATTTCCTCAGTTAAGTATTACTTGAAGCAAATAGCATTAAACCACAGGTATTTAACTGGGGCGGGGGGGGGGGTCAGATGCAAAATTTTTACATATAAAATTAACAACTATCACTGGTTTTCATGTCTTTTTTGGTTCTTGGATCCTGAACACCATTAATGTTGTACTGACTGTTCATGGGGCAGAAAACAGTAAATTTCACACTTTTACAATACCAACCTCAGTCTCTGTAACGAGACTTGAAAACTATTTAAGTTTTCAGTGTAGAACTTCAAACTACTACTACTGCTAGAAAATGCATATTTCTATAAAAATTTGTAAACTGCCAAAATCCTCTGTTTGATTCAGCCCAGGCATTCAAACCTGGGTTTAACACAACTGCACAGCCTTACACACTGTTGCAGCACTCAGTTTGCTTCAGTTTTGTAAAAGTTGAGGATCTGGTTGCTCCTAGCGCGCAGTAAGGCAACTTGAACTTCAAGTGTCACCTGCACAACTCCGTTCACTCATCTCTGCTCATTATCTTATTCCTTCTGGATTCCTAACAGACTTCTTCAGAGCAGAATTTCTCTCCTGCTCACTGGAGTTAAGCTTATATTTAGTTTTTGATTCTTATGCCTCAGTGGTGATGTTAAGAACAGGTCAGACTACAGGGACCAGAGACTTGGAGCTCTTGGCCTGCGATGAATGAAGCTATTCAAATATAAAAACCACTCTTCCTCTGCCACCAGCCCTACAATTTAGGCCGTTGCAGTGCATAGCCATTGAAATTTTTTAATTATTAGGGGAAAAAAAAGATAACTGCAAGCCAAAAAAAGTGAATGTAGTAACCTCTGCAAGCCAGTTTATCAGAGTGTATGAAGGAGCTTCAGAAACAGAACCATTTCCCCTCTCGTAGGGAAGTCTTTTCAATCATTAAAAGACATTTTGTGTAGAAGCATATATTAGTCTATTGGAAATAAATGGGAAACAAGCTTAGTTGCACCTGTGCAGCTTTGTTGTATATATACAAATAACAATACTTCTAAAGCATCATGGTACAAGAGAAAAGACAGCCTGGATTAGTTTGCTTGTAATGTCTAAACATACCTTTTTGCTCCTGTGCACACCATTTTTCCAGAGCTGAATATAAGTGCAGTAGTACGTGGTTCTCTTATTCTCATAATAACAGCAGCAAAACGCTGAAATGTGGACATTGAGACTATTAGTAATATATCGCTGTAATTATTACATTAAAAACAAATTTGCACAATCTATGTAACAATTTACACTATTGCAAAGAAACACCAAGTTCAGGCATACTTATGGATCACTCAAAATTTACTTGAAATGCTTAAATCATAAGTAGCTTCACACACACACACAGAGGTGGAGTCAGACAGGAAGGATAGTTACCAGTGCGTTCCAATTTTACTAAGCTCATCTCTCACTACTGCATACGCAACATATAAATAATGCTAACGTTTGCAACAGAGCAATCTATCTCAAAAATAATTCTTAAAAAATAATTGAAACAATCTGTTATAAGCAGGATGGAAGACTATATCTGCAAATACCTTATCATCCGTTTTGTTTCTGTGTCTTAAAAAAATTGGACCGTGTTGGAATACCAGCAAACGGAATGGCTGGAGATCAAAGTTCTGTGTAAACAGATGTCACCTCAACTACCACAGTAGGGCAGAGCAGCCCAGTTAGCTCTAGCTTTTTATTCTCAGTACTGTAACATCTCTGCCTGCATTTTCAAATATTCATAAACTCTTTGAAGCAAGAGATACCGGAAACTGATGTGGGCATACACACACACACCCCGACCCCCCCCATTTGCCCACTATATTGAACTTGGACCAGCTCACCACGCAGTCTCATAAACCGGTCTGCTGACATAACCAAGACAGTAGCGTGGGTGACCTAATACCACATTTGTCAAACTATGGATTAAATAATACAGCCAAGCGACACTTCTCTCTGATAAATGAATGTACTGACTAAAAGTCAGGAGTGCGTTACATAACCCCGCTTTCTCTCTGCTGTGGAAAATAGCATTTTGTATTGATTTTTCTAGTCTACAAGTTTTACACAGCCACCTACCCCTACCTTCAGAGTTACCATGGCACGCTCAAATTTTTGCCACACTAATATCTTACTCACATGCAATTATGCAACAGCATCACTGACATAAACATACAGTAACAGTTATTTATCACATCGGCCTGCATGTGTGCTTTAATCTTTGAGAGCAGAGTTAGGTGAACTGCAGCCAAATTCCAAATACTAAAACAAGCAAAAAACCCCACACCCCAGGAAAACTGAAGCCTTCCCCAGGGCAAGTCAATTCAACTACACAACATCTAAACTTTTATTAGAAATAATGTCCAACTGCTGTGGTTGCAAAGATAACATTTCCAAGAGAAGCCACCAGAAAGAAAAATGAAGCGACACAATTTTCTTGAATCAACACTCCAGGTCCTCTGCTGTTGTTCAAAGTTTCCTGAGCTAAAAAAAAATCTCATGGCTTAACAGACTGCTATTCAGAAGCAGCAGGCAACTTAAACGTTGGCATGCAAAAAAAAAAAAAAAAAAAAAAAAAAATCAATTTCATCTTGCTGTTCCACCAAACCTAGCCATTGGGAGCAAGGAGATGGCAGGAGTACTGGGGGACAACACGAAGGAACAGAGCTCAGAAGGGAAGCGAGACTGTAAAAACATGAGTGACTGTACTGCGACCACAAGAATTCCAGGGGAGCAGCCAGGTGGAGGAAGCCACGGCAGTATACAGAACAAGCATGGCTCTGGCAGGAGCCCAGGAGTTGAAATCTTCTTTCCTTTCTCCTTGTTGCGAGATAGGGAACAAGACTTCATCATCAGGCATTTCACAGTAATACAAAAAAGGAACTTTCTGAGCAGTAGGAACAAACACGCCCATATAAATAGTAGCAGAGGTCAGCTCTACAACAATAAAAAAAAAACCTCGGCTAGGGTATTATGCTGTTGTTTAGGTTCTTCCTAAATGTGTTGTGTTCTTTCTAAATCTACCATATTACAACCTGGTGTCAAACACAGCTACATCAGTATAAAAATGCTTTTTACTAATTTGACAGAATTTTGTACGTTTACTAGAGATTTCTTTTTTAACTACAGTATAAAACTGCATCTATAGCAGGAAGGTTTTTCAATCTGCTGCAGCAAACTACACCCACAACCCATGCCTTTGACATGTCTGTTATAGGATGGACTCTTAACACATTTCTCTTACCTTGGGATTATATTCAGCATTTCGGGCACGAAGCGCGATAGTTTTTAGGTCAAGTTTACAACCAAGATTCACCGTGGACACAATATTCCTGAAGACAGTTCAGAGAAATACATTAAAAAGACAATAAAAAAATCACGTGTCTTCCTCATTTTTAACCAAGCTTAATTATTTTTTTCATGTGTTTCTCAAGTGAGTTTGAATGACATCTTTCCTCCTGACGGGTGCAGGAACCTCCTTTTGTAGAGCAGTAGCTCCTAAGGCCTGATTGCTCCTTATCTGCCAACTATTATGAGAAGTGTTTCATGAGAATAATCTCTATTTCAGTTTTGGCAGGAAAAATTCTTGATGCTGAGAGCCCCCACCACAACCTGCTGGAAACAGGAGAAAATGAGCTAGCAATAGCAATCTGAGGTTTCCCTTTGTATGCCCTTCAAGGAGGAAGAAGAGGTGCAGGACTAAGTGGGAATGAGCCAGGAGGTAAACCCATTGCCAGGCGATAGGATAGCAGGTCTTTAGAAAGTTTGAGAGAAGTTCCTAGATGCAACCTTTCCTTGGAAGCTGGTTTTCTGGGAAAACTCTGAAATCTAAAGGTCCTCAATGGGGAAAAAAAAAAGTACGAGGAATTACTCTTTCAGAGCAAAATTCACATAATCAACCACTTCTCTTTGGGTCTTAAAGTTCAGTGAAAATACTTTCATACCTAAACCTAGAACTAGTTCTAGGTTTTTTTCCCTTACTATAAACTCAGCTGTAGCCATGAACTATAACAGGGAACATGGAATACTAAGTACAACTCAGCTCTAGCTCCTGGATGAGCAACTACTTTCTTCCCCTCTACCCTTCTAATTCCCTTTCAGCTGTGACAGTGACTGTATTCTGCTTTAATATCTCACTTACAAAGTACTATGCACAGTGAAGTGGAGCTATTTGCTTTTCTGTGAACAGGTCACAAGTATCCAGCAAATTACAAATGAGAATATGTTTCCAGACATGCACATTTTTAAATACCAGATTACCAACCCAGACTACTTTATAGCTAAAGCATGATGAACTCCTAAAGTGCACAGAGTTAAAAGTTACAATGGTGCTAAATGGAGATATATATAACATCCTCCATTGGTATGCTTAAAAGGTATATGGTCGACAAATCACTAAGAAAGTGTTTATGTTACTAAGTGATTTAGTAACGAAGCTAAGATAAAAATAAAAGCAAAAATTACTCATGTTGCTAGAGGAGACACATAAATTCTCAGGGCCTCCCTTCCCACCCAAGTCCTGACGCAGCTTTGGTTCTAAATCTTTAAAGGCCCGTCTGAGAAAGGACACGCTGCACTAACACGGGGGACACTCACTGTAGCTGTGGCACTATCCCAGAGCTCTCGGATGCCGGTGTTGCAGGAGTTATCGGAGTCATCGGTGTCATTGGAGAGGGGTAGAGAGGTGTGGTTCCCGGTAAAGGGGCTGTGGTAAGAGTCTGTGAGTGGAAGAGCTGGGGAGTTTGACCAGATGTTCCCTGTGTCGCTTGCTGCGATGTCGATTGCTGCGCTGCTTGTTGCTGCTGCTGCTGCCGCTGCTGTTCCTCTAGGATGGACAGACTGTTGGTGCTCTGGACAGGCTGTGGTGTCAGTCCTGTGCCATATGGCATCATCGGGCTAAAAATTGGAATTCCTGGAGTCATCGCACCCTACAGAAGAAAGCATCAAACAGAAACCACAGATCCTGTTGACTCCATTTTATTTTTAAGAGACCAAGTTCTCAGGAGGAGTCTAAAAATAAACAAACATAAGTTTATCATATCAAACCTGAGACATATAGCAACAACTCGCTAAAAACAGAAAGCCCTTGGAAATGCTGTTCTTCTATAG
This sequence comes from Chionis minor, assembly GCA_013398295.1. Lineage (NCBI taxonomy): Eukaryota > Metazoa > Chordata > Aves > Charadriiformes > Chionidae > Chionis > Chionis minor. Next base: position 259,411 of record VZSF01009336.1, read on the forward strand.
AATAAAATACTATCTCTACAGATCTGTCAGTTCTAGCATTGCTCATCTCCAGCCAGTGATGTTGACACGCTTCTCACGCTACCTTGCAAGCATATCTCAACTTTGGCCCACAATTTAATTTGCAATCATTTGAACAAAGGCCGTGCCCATCGCACCAAATGTGCTCATAGCACAGTGACAGTCCATTACATACGTTAGTTTAAAGGGCGACCACCAAAACTAAGTATTTCCAGCTTGTCAGACATGTTTCAACTTAAAGGAACACCATAGATCTGCATGTTTCTTATACTTCTGGATATAGAAGTTGATGGGTTTAAAATTCTGCTTTATACTAATATTCTATAGTGAGCAGAATTTTTCAGATCTACAAACAAAACCCCTGAAGTTACATGCAAGAAACAGAAAACACTTTCACAAAGAAATTCAGACCACAGTTGCACATTAAATTATTTGGTTTTACCTGGGGGGAGGCTAAGCCTTGAGCATAGGGTGGCAAGCTGTTGTTCTGATCCATGATTCCCGTTATTTCTTTGGTGAGGCCAGAAGTATTTCCTTCAATTAATTTAAATTAACTTCAAATGATAGAGGGGTTTTAACCCTTTAAAACATTCCAGCAAAGTAGCTTTTTAAGCCAAGCTGAAAGTGTTAGGAAAACATCAGCTCCAGAGAAATGTGTGTTATGAGTTTAAAATACTAATCAAAGCCTGAAAAGAGAAAAAGTAGTATCTTGAGAACAATATGTAAACACAAAACCAAAAGCAAACCTATCAGCTGCTGAGTTAGATAAGAGACACCCACGTACAAATACAGATAAGAACATTCATACACATGTGCACACACACATGCACAATCCATAAAAATAACCTTTTTCAGGCTCATTCTATAGAACCTCGGCAGCGTGCTTCTGTGGAGTGCCTGGCAGGTAACCTGACTCACACGAGCAGGCCTCTGTCTAACCGAATCCCCCTGCACACGCAACTCAAGCTGTTAATGCTCATTCTACTCCAAGCATTGCTTTAGCTGGAAAAGCACTGATTTTTTTTAGAAATGAATTCCACTGACTACTAACCAAAAAGCTTTCCGGCACATTGCCTGGAAGTCTCTTCCTGGCAATTTCAAGGCTTGGGCTTCCAAAAATATTTTTTTTTTCTTCTATGGGAAAAGTGCCACTGGTTAACTCAGAGCTAAGAAACCCTCTTCCATCCCCTTCAATAAAATAAAGCACTAACACATTTCAAACAATAATGACAGGCGCTTTATCAGAGAAAGAGAAATACATGAAAGCAAATTTCAGGTACGTGAGTGAAATGTATGCATGATTTTTTTATTATTTCTTTTGTAATTATAGCTCTTTTGCTGTAATATGGAAATAAACAACACAAGTGGAGAATTTAAACGTTATTTCTTGATATCAAATATTTTCCCATTAAATTATAGCTTTCTTAACTAGACACCTATTGCCCGTGAACACTCAAGGTCATTTTTAGACCAGAGGTTGACCACCTCAAAATTTGAAGAAAGCCTATTTAGGTTTTTGTTTTGTTTTTTTAAGGCATGAGAACTCACAATTACATTGACACTGCAGCTGAAGAGGCATGATTTCTCCCCCAGTGACGGTAAGATGTTATCTTTATCCTCACCGAAGGTATCAAACAGGATAAAACAGATCTTACAACCTGGAGACATTGGTAAATCAGAAGCCTAAACATAACCCCAGAAGAAAGAAATTCCAACTCCTCGACAGCCCAGCTGTTCAGCAGGAAGTCTAGATACCAGGCATGCCAGGACCCGCAGCTCGGACACCACCTACGCGCAGGTCCATCTTGTAACCATCTAACCGTGCCTCACTCCTATCTGCCCTACAAGCGTCGGGGAACGTTTTTCTCGAGGGAACAGCGGCGAGAGACGCCCCGGAGAAGATGCCGCCCCGCCCCCGAGCGCCCTTTTCAGCATCTCTGCCCCAACAGGCAGCAGCCCGCGGAAGGGGCCAGCTTCGGCATGAGGCGACCCCTCCCGCCTGCCCGCGCCGTCCAAGCCCCCACCCGCCCGAGGAACGGCCTCAGCAGGGCCCAGCCACCCCCACCGCGCCCCCCTCCTTCCTTCCCTCCTCCCTTTCTCCCTCCGTCCCGCCCGCCCT
>VZSF01009336.1:261622-337475 GCA_013398295.1 Chionis minor
GGCCGCGGGGGGAAGCGGGGAAAAGCGGGCGCGGCCGGTACCTGCCGCTCCCGGCGCCGCCCGCCGCCGCCTCACAGCGTCCGCTGGAGCCAAGCTGCGCCCCGCGCCCGCGCCGCCGGCGCGTCCCGATCGCGTCACTTCCGCCGCGCGCCCGCACCGCCCTCCCTTCCGCCATCTTGAGTGAGGGCGCGGGGAAGGTCGGGGCTGGGGCTGAGCTGCTGTGGGGGCGGAGGGTCCCCCAGCCCCGAGGAGCGGGGCGGGCGGCGGACGGTGTTCCCCAGCGGGGCTCGTGCGCCGGCCCTGGCCGCAGGCTGCCGCGCTAGGGAAGGGTTTCCCTAGCTTCCGCATTTTTGAGCTGCACAAATCGCCGCCCCTTGCTCGTTGCCGCAGAGAGTCGCACGCCCTGCGGGTGTCGCCGCTGTCCCTGCACAGCTCCCACGGACACCTCGGCGACAGCCGTTCTTCCCGAGCGGCGGGACGCGCTTCTCCTCTGGAGCATCTCCCTGCGCCCCTGGCGCCTCTTCGCGCCTCTACCTCAGCCCTTCCCGCCAGTCTCTACTCGTGCCGCCAGGCGTGGCACCGCACCCCGCCACCCACCCCGAGGCCCTCCTGTGCTTCCGGCCCCTTCTCTTCACAGCCTTCTCAAGGGGCTCCCCCTTTTCCCAGGGCAGCAGCCGTTCTGCTCCCCGCCTGCTCGAAAGCAAGGGGGTCTGTGCTCGCCTCACCGCAGCTGCTATCAACCTGCTTGCTTCCGCCACTCAGAAGACGGGGCTGACACTGTTTGCAACGGGCAAAAAACGGTGCGGGTGGTGCGCGCCGTGCCCGGCTATGGAAGGCCCTACGGCGCCGGGCGTTGGCACCTGCCAGTCCCTAACGGGTGCACCGGCACCCTGCGCCGCCCCACGTCCTCCAGAGCAGACGAGACGAGGCCACCGCTGCCCTCCTAGAGCGGCGGACCGCCACTTCCGGCTCCGGTGCCGCCATTTTGGCGTGAGACAGCAGGGAGCTGGGCCGCCGGGATGTTGTCCACTGCTGGGTTCGTGGAGTCCAGGCCCGAGATGGGCTGCGAGCTCGGCGCCCCCGTGCAGCACCGCTTCTCGCCCTACACCTTTAACGGAGGGTGAGGAGTCGCGGGCCGGGGCGGGGCGGACTGAGGCACTCTCTTCCCGGGGAGGGGGCCCTGAGGAGAGTGGCAGTAGGGCTGAGTCTTCCTGCTCTCACTCTTGCCTCCCCCCGCGACTCTGTGAGGGCTTGTCTCCCCTTGCGAGCTCCTCTTTATAGCGACAGGGGGGGCAGCACAGGGGCGAGCTAGGCTCGGCCTTGCCCTGGTCTGAGCGTCCCGCGGGTCCTTGCAGCCCTTAAGGGTATTCCTGCATGTCTGTGTGGCTTCTGGCGTACTCTGGCTCCCTGAGCTTTTATGGGTCAAAATAATCACCTTCCGTTCCTTGCAGGGTTGTTTCTTGGTAGTGGCTCAGGAAACTCGTGTAGTGGTCATGTTACCAGCTTCTAAACCTGTAACTGGTTGAAAGCTACCTTGTCATAACTGTTAAAGGCAGGTAGTGTTTTTCAGATGCTTGCTCTGAGTTCGTGACAGGATCTGGCCAGGATAGTGTTATTGAGGTTTTTTTATAATGCCTAATGCTTTTTAAAGGACATCTCTTTGTTACTTAATGGTAGCACACATATGGCAATCACAGAACTAGCTATTTGGAAGTAAATAGCATAGGATAACATCAGATTAAAAAAGTGATGATAATTTAGCTGTAATGATACTAATGCTTAGTAGTTGTCTGGAGTGTTTTTGCTTGGAGAGCCCAACTGGTTTAGAAGGGTGAATCTTTCGTTAGCAGGCAACTAAAATTGCCGGTCCATTGAGGTTCTTGCATTGCATTGAAACTCTGTTTTACCAAATTTCCTTACAGTTTTTAGTCAAGCAGAGAACAGTGTACAGGTACTTTCTTCAGTGTGCCTAGTACTGTCTGCCTCCAATGTTGGGTCACATGTAAGGGTGTGCATAGTGGGAAACATAGCAAGGAACAGAAGATGCTTAACAAAGCGTGAGTCTGGATATAGAATTACTGTTTAGTCTCTTCCTCTGTTGCCTAAGAAAATATTTGTGCTTAAAGTCATGATTATATGAATACTCTTCTTTAAGGACTGTGTTGGCGATTGCTGGAGAAGACTTTTCTATCGTTGCCTCTGACACACGTCTGAGTGAAGGTTATGCAATTCACTGCCGGGACAGTCCAAAATGCTACAAACTGTAAGTTCGGATGAAAGATCTTTTGTGTTGATAAGCGTGTCACCTGCCTGGAATAATCCCTTGCTTTCTTTAAGCAGAATTCTCAGAAAAAAACGTGATAGTAATGAAATAGATTTTGGAGCAATGGTGACTCTTGCTGTAATACAAGATGTGATGTTATAAATACAGCCAGATTTCCTGTTGTATATTCTTGAATTTAGCTGATAACAGGACTTTTTTAGCATGATACAAGGTTTAATGTAAGCTAGGTGTTTTTTTGGCTGGATAGTCAAAAGAACTTTTGTCTTAACTGTAGCAAAACCTAATCCTGTGGTAACTCGTTCTGCTTCATCAGCGCAGCTGGTGTTAGTGTGCCAGTGTGCCCACTGCTGCTGGTTGTACTGTGTCTCTGTAGTCAAACATCTGGCACTATGAAGAGGTGTTTGTTTTAGTAGAGGTAAAGTTGTCAGTAGTTCTGTTATTGAACTTTTTATGCTGATTTTATGCTTATCTTGATTCACCTAGATAGCATCCCCTTGGTTTAAAAATACATATTGTTTACATGCTTTGACTGTAGTAGGTGCTTACTAGTAGGTTGCCATCAGCTATGTAAGCATTTGCGGGGGGAGTGTTTTTGTTTTGTTTTTAATTTTTATTGATGGCACAAGATCATGTCAATGTACGTTTCTCCTGGCCAATTCCTTACTATACTTCTGGCTCTCTAATACGGTCCAAATGGAAATTCCCGTGGTACATTCTGCATACTACACATGATGGCTTGGTGTAATTCTAGTGACAGGCCAAGAGAAGATTTCAATTTAAATTCTTTTTTTGAATGACTGCTTTGTGTTAATTTGTAAGTAAGTGTGAATGTTTGTAGACTCACACCAGTTTACTAGAATTTAAATTTCAAATGTGCATTCCTGTAGTTAGTGTTCATGAAATGTTTTGAAACTGAGCAAAGAGCTAACTTTCTACAATGCCTCCACAGCTGGGCAATTTCTGCTGTGCTGTCGCAGGAAACCACCTACAGCATGAATGTTCCATAGCCATTGTACAATCTTAACGCAATCCTTTGCTCAGATGGAATAAAACTGGACTGAGTGATGTGACGTAGTGGGCTCCCTGTCTCAGAACAGATCCGCTAGCAAGACTGAATGGTAGTAGCTAGAGTTAAGTGTGCATAAAGAAACTATGGACTTCTTTTTGTCAGTCTTGCTGTGGAAGTCAGTGGATTGAAGAATGACATCTGCATGGTCCTGCACTTAATGAGTCCTCACCAAGATGTAGGTGGTAGTTACCTTTTATACACAAAATACTTGTTACTACATTTTAGACAACTGTGATGGCGTTAGAGAAACTGAAAATACATTTGGTGTTTTCATAATGATCTACTGTGTAAGAAAGTGGTATAGTTCATACTAAATCTGAAATCACAACAAAATTTTACATTTTACAGGACAGATAAAACGGTCATTGGATGCAGCGGTTTCCATGGTGACTGCCTTACCCTTACTAAAATTATTGAAGCAAGATTAAAGGTAGCTCACTATCTTATTGTATTTAGAAATTTATATTCATAGTATCATATTTGAGAGCAATAATATGATATGTTTTAAATAGAATTTTGGCTGATTTTTTTCAAGTGTTTGTATCATAACTGTATTACTAGTGTAGGGTCAGGCAGGGGAAATTGATGCTGTGTTCTTACTAAGTGTAACATCACAAATTTGAAGAATGGAAGAGCTGGAGAGGATAATGTTAATGAGGCAATGTCTGTTATTTGCAAAAATTTGGAGAAATGTTAATTTTTGGTTTTGTAAGAAGGCTTTACTTTTAGACCAGTGTGTTTTCAATAATCATGCTAGTTAATAATCTTATTTAGCATCAGATTTTTCTGTAGTGAGATTACAGGAAATGTAATTCTGATGGATTGTAAAATTTAGCGTCTGACTTTCTTCTTGGATGTGTGGTACCACTTGCAGATGTACAAGCATTCCAATAACAAGACCATGACTACTGGGGCTATTGCAGCAATGCTGTCCACAATTCTGTATTCTCGACGTTTCTTTCCTTACTATGTTTACAACATAATTGGTGGACTTGATGAAGAAGGTAAGACTTTAAACAGAAAAGAAGAAAAGAGGCTAAATTTCTGTAGCTGTCCTTTTACATCTCGGGTATACTGATGGAATAACAAAGTTTGTGTTCCTATTCTGAACACCTACCTTTAGGCATTACAGTGTTTACACAGGTCAAATGCGTATTATGAATCTGATTTGTTTCCTAGTTTTCCGCTACTAACTTGATCTACCATTTCTGAAGATATTAAAGTCTAAAAACTGTGTTATGATTATTTGATTAGAAGTGAAATCTGCTAACATTGCTTACCTCTCATACTTTATTCTAGACTGGAACACTTTATAACAGCTTTGCTGGATTTTTTAATTGTGTCTTTAAAGGAGGTTTTAGCAGTAAAATTGCATATCTTTTATTCTGCCAGTGTGGTAGAGGTTATTAAATACAAAGTTCTACTCCAGAGACACGTTTCTGCAAAGAGATTTCTAAATGTCAGCTAATCTCTAATGAAAATCATGACTTCTACATGGAAGCTGTAGTTTAATTTACAGCCCTTCCAGGACTCCCTGGGCTCTTGTCCAATGATTTGGTTTGGTTGCTAAAATACTGTGTTCTCTGGCTTTGAGCAGGAGCGCAGTGGTGGTCTTATTTGGATAATTTCAACCATTCCCCATAGTTTGTTGGTGCCATTAAATGGCACTGCTTTCCCAGCCTTGCTAAGACATGTCTACTATATGTAGAGTCTGGAAGGGGATTAGTCTGCCCTGCTTAATGGTAAATCTCAGATTATTAGCAGGCTGTAGCAATTGATAAAAGTAAGACTGCAGGTCTGCATGCATGGGCTTAACTTGGGTGCAGCGGGATTGATGCATTCTGATTTAATGTTACTATCTGGATCTCTGCTAGCTTTCTCAGGGCTGCTCAGCTACCTGTGCAGTGCTGCCAAGCGCACTGGTATTATGATTTGAAGAACCCACAACAATTTATTGTTGTTTAGACAATTATTTGGTTACCCAATGACCCCTCCCCACCCAGGAAGGGGAATCGAGGGAAAACCAAGGAAACCTGAGTGTTGAAATATAAACAGAATTAATAGAATGAGAGTAAATAATTAGCATTCATAATACTAAAGAACTACTATCGATCCCAATACCAATATAAAACAGACAAGGATTATACTCGGCCCGTTCTATCAGTCAGAACCTGTGCACTCCCAGCAGTGGACAGCAAATGTCGGACATTGTGAGCGCTACAGCTTCAGGACAAAGGGAAGAGCTCAGGGGTCCATCACCGGGGTATGAAGTTCTCTGGATTGCTGCCATCAAGGAAGAAAAAACTTTGCAGCAAACTTTCTAATTTATATTGAATGTGACCTTCATGGTATGAAATAATCCTGTTGGCCAGCTTGGGTCAAGTGTCCAGGTCTCGCTCCTCCTTGTCCCTGCACCTGGTTAGCTCAGAAAACACCGAGACCTTGAAACCCACATACCATAGCTGGCTATGAAGTAAATATTTTCACAAATTCAGACACTAGAATCTTCTAAAAATGCAGCTTTCCCAAGCATTAGAAGAGAACTTACTGAGAAGTAAAATTACTGAAAGAGAAATTAATCCTGTGTTGCTCAAACCAGGACAGCTGGCCAGTTTATTAAACCAGGTGCAGCCTGTCTGGACAGAAAGGATGAGCATGGCCAGGTGCTGCATTTTGGCCAGCGTGGCCCCATCAAATGCTGATGCTTCAGAGGTACAGAGTGTCTGCATCTCTGATGTCGGTGCAAGCTCATGAGCTCTGCATAACCTGGCCTGACTCCAGAGGGAAGTGCGAAGAGGCCAGAGCGTCATCCCTGGTTCTGAGAAGGCGATGCAGAGGCATCCAAGCACGTTCTCCAGGGGAAGTTCAAGAACGATGGCTAAACTGCCTCTTTGTGCTGGTTTTAGAACCAGCAGAACTCTGTGCAGCACTGTGCTCTAGCACATTCTCCTGCTTTGATTCTGTAGAAAATGTCTGTTAGAGCATAGTTATAGCTTAAATATTAAAGAAAATCTTGTATATAGTATCAGGCCACAACCACAGTGAGCCTACTGTACAAAGCCTCATCCGAACATACTGCAGTATTATCTGGTAAAGGTTTGCTGGGATCTGTGGTACTTTAGAGACTGCTTATAGAGACAGTTACTTTCTGATGTAAATGCTTATCAGTATTTAAATCTTTCTGGATTGTGATTACATTATTATTTTTTTTCTTTTTCCCTAGGAAAGGGAGCAGTATATAGCTTTGATCCAGTAGGCTCATACCAGAGAGATTCATTCAAAGCGGGTGGATCAGCAAGTGCCATGCTGCAGCCCTTGCTTGATAACCAGGTAAAATAGTTCTCTTTTATCCTCTCTCACTTTTTTTTTTTTTAAATGATCTCAGTAAACAATTCTGACACTCAAATTAATATAGCTTTACTTCTGGGGAATATTACTTTTGAGAGAAGTTTTAAATGTATTATGGGTAGGACTGTTAATCCATAAATCTATAAATTGTGTGGCTTTACCTTCTCAGGAGAAATCTGAAAGTTTTGCTTTAGAATCTGTTCAGGTTTTAATATGCTACAAACAGTAGACTGCATGTTTAAAATACAGGTAAATATTTTAATTGGGGAATTATATTTCCCAAAGAAGCGGATTTATTTTTTTTTAATTTACCCCCAACTAACTGATAACAGGCCTGTTACTTAGCATGAAATAATACTAAATCAAGATAGAATTAGCAGGTGTAGATAGTATGTTTTATCACTTAACATGCACTTGTTTAAAAGTCTTAAGTTTTATACAACTGGGACACCGTTTTCTAAGAATATTCTTACATAAAACTACTTGAAACTTAGTCAATTACATTTGTCTAAAAATCCTCGAAGAATATTTTCATATTTAATTGAAACTGTTAATTGTTGAATGAGAGAAATACCAAAGCATGTTTTTTTTTCTCATTTTATTCTCAGATATTGGTATTGGTATTGTTTAGTCAGTTGAGCCAGATTTCAACACAGCTTTGTGCTTAAAAAGCAATAAACACTCTTCGTTGTCAGCTGAGAAAGGAATAGAATCTTTCCTTTTTTAAAACAACTCTAGTTTCTCAGCTTTGACTTGGTTTTGAACTTCATTAACTGCAGAAAATAAAATATCTTCTGCAGAAGCAAAGTTGTGATAAGTTACTTTTTATTGCTTCTGAGTTTGAGGTATAGTGACTCTTCCCCCTCCTTTTCCAGTTCTGATGCTTAAGTGGACACTTAAGTTTATCAGCTAAAATATGCTATTTAATAGGACCAGTTATGCTCTAGTATAGACCATTATTTTTTTAATTCTAGGTACGTTTAGGAGTATTTGCTTTTAAGAAGTGTTCCTATCTACAAAACGACTAGAGAAAAGGCTTGTGTGCAGTTCTGATACTGCTAACCCAGTGAGAAGTTTCTGAAAAATTAGATTAGTTCAGATCTGAATGTTCATTGCGATCCTGTATATGCTGAATGGATAGGAGCAGCTATGCTTGCCTGAACTGAATCTGCTTCTAGTTACTTTTGTAAGGGGACCAGCACTGGCAAACTTCTGATCATGCAGCTGTAAACTGTGTGGAGGAGTACCTTTGCCAGCTTTGGGTTTCTAAGCCAAACCAACCATTTCTTCTTTTTAAATTCTGTAAATCTGCTCGTTCTAGTGCAGAGACTGAAACAGCTTTCATGCTAGATGGAACATACTTCCTTTAAAATGCGTTTTCATCTTTCCTTAGATTGGCTTCAAGAACATGCAAAATGTGGAGCACGTACCTCTGACCCTGGAAAAGGCTTTGCAGCTGGTTAAAGATGTCTTTATTTCTGCTGCTGAGAGAGACGTGTACACTGGAGATGCACTTAAGATTTGCATTGTCACAAAGGATGGAATTAAAGAGGAAACTATCCAATTACGAAAAGACTAATTCAGTTCACTTACAAACATGTAATCTATGATGTACAATTTACCTGTATTAAGAAGACATGTGTCTTATTAAATTTTTTCAGTAAGTTCGACTACTGTAATGCTGAATATTTTCTATCTTTGTTGGAAGTGATAGTGCTTCATAGAAAACTCTCTTAAGCAGAGCAGTTCATGGTAAGGATGAAGCTAAGTGTTAAAGAGTCAGTTTGGCTTGTCTCATCTTAATCTATTGATAAGTCCAATTCCAATGACAATTTAATCCCCATCTTGCAATCCCTTAAGCTACACCATGGAGGAGTGTAAACTTATTAAAATGTAGGTTCACAGACTTTTCTGATAGTACTTCCAGTTCTGCCTTGGTTTAGTGAGAAAAGCATTTGTTGTGTTTGTGCTGCCTTGTCTGTACTTCATAGCTTGCGTTTCCTATCTTTTCCTTTATCTTTCTGACTTGGGCATTTGACTTCCCTGTGCCAATTTCTCTGTCTAAGAGGGAAGAATGTTAAATGGCATCTTCCACAGTTTAGTCCTGGACTCTGCATCTGGCCTCACCTTTCTGTGTTTCTATTCGGTTAACATCCAAAATCTGAAGCAGCATCTTTTTCTGGCTACTGATGGAAAATAACTTGGTATGGACATCCCTGGATGCTTTTTAATGTCTGGAGGGTTTGTTAGCCCTACTACTGCATTTGATTATTGGGAAATTGCGTCAGGTGTAGACTGTGTGTCTGATGTGTTGTATCGCACTCCTGGAAATTGGTTTGAGTACTAGGATCTTCAGAAAGCAGAGCTGCATCATCAAGGGCAAAATAATCTCCTCTTGCCCAGGAATGCTTTCACAGTCTGTAGCCATTTAGATAGGGCCATGTGGAATCGTAGAATCATTTAGGCTGGAAAAGACCTTTAAGATCATCAAGTCCAACTGTTAACCTAGCACTGAGAAAACCACCACTAAACCATGTCCCTAAGCGCCACATCTACATATCTTTTAAATACCTCCAGGGATGGTGACTCAGCCGCTTCCCTGGGCAGCCTGTTCCGGTGCTCGACAACCCTTTTTGGTGAAGAAATTTTTCCTAATACTCATCCTAAACCTCCCCTGGCGCAACTTGGGGCTGTTTCTTCTTGTCCTATCACTTCTTACTTGCAAAGAGGCTGGCCCCTGCCTCACTACAACCTCCTTTCAGGTAGTTGTAGGGAGCGATAAGGTCTCCCCTCAGCCTCCTTCCCTCCAGGCTAAACAGCCCCAGTTCCCTCAGCTGCTCCTCATAAGACTTGCGCTCTTGACCCTTCATAAGCTTTGTTGTTCTTTGGACATGCCGCAGCACCTCCGTGATATAAATGATGTAAAATATCTCGTTGCTTGAGGAGGCATAATTTTGCTGATGTGGTTGACCCTACAGTAACCTTGTCTCTTGTGCGGGGGTGACTGACAGCCGCCTTTGCAGCATTTCAGGTGCCACACTTTTTTCCTAGCTCTGGCTAGTCTTCTGGTAGTCTCGGGCTTTCTAGACAGTTTAAATAGTGGGTAACTTTTGAATCTCGGTAGTCAAACAGCTAGTGCATTTAAACTGACTGTAACCGTGTTTAGGAAATCCAGTGAGCGGGAACTGGAACAGCAGCTGTTTCCCAGTGTTCCTGAAAACAGTTGGCCGCTGGGTGCCACTGTTGGGCAGCGTGAGGAGGGAACACCTCATCTCTGGGGAGTGAGGCCGTAAGGAAGCAGCACAGTATCCCAGTCCAAATAACACTAGGGCTGAAGTCACTTGATCACACACGTTGGAACTCCAAAGCACATTAGGTAACTTGGTGGGACGTTTACTGTTATTTGCAAAAGTCATCTTAAATTGATGAGGTTAGTTGTATGAACGATGGCGTAGCTATATGCTGTTATGTTCTGAGCAAACTGAACACGGTGCAGTAATTCCAAGAACAGAAACCTTGTGTTGATTTAAAGTAGAAATCATCAATACCAAATTAAATACATGCCCTGTTACTTCTGTATGATTCAATTAAAACAGTTCAAGCTTGGCTATCTTTGATAGCAGATTTATGTTGAATTGCTCAAGTGTTTCACAACAGATTGTTGCAGCTTTATGCAAAGTTGATGAACTCTAGCGCAACTGAATAGTATTTAAGTTGCAGTGAAAAGCAGCTGAGGGTAACAAGTTGACATGCCTGCCTTTGGGACAGGGCTGTTTGCAATATGCAAGATTTAAACAGTGAAGGGAAGTGAAGCTATCTAATTTGTACCCAAATGAATTTAATGTTCTTCCAGGATACCACATGTGTAGGAGAGTTGGACTGATTAAATTTATTTTTTTTTAATTTTGCCATTAAGTTTGGATGCTTTTATATTTAAGGGTAAAGTTTACATCCAAAATAAATGCATGTCCAACAGATTTTAAGAATTACTTGTTTTAGTTTGAGGTGCCTGGACCTGTCTGTGTACGCTCTTTCAGGAGAAATATGAGATGTTTAGAGTGTGTGGGTCTCACTTGCAATCTCAGAAGAGAGACAATAGCAGGTACCGGGGTTGCATGTTTTCCTGCCACTGTGCATGAGTGCCTGCTGTCGGAGCGCTTGAGCCGATGAGATGGCCGTGTTGTACTCTTTCAGGTTTCCCATTTCCCTGCAGGGCACATCTGCCTGAAGAGCCAGCAGGGGATTGAAACTTTTTCACAGGCCCATTGGACCGAAAGTACCAAATTTCTTTTATGGAAGAAGGTAGCACTGCATTCACTCCCTGTGTGGATGGGTTTGGAACCAGTGACATGGCAAAGTTTGTTCCCAATTTGTTTTTAACTTCCTGGTTATCCTCTGCCCTGCTGTCATCTCCACTCATGCTCCGAGTCAGGAGTTGCAGGAGCGACAGAAGTTGTGTGAGTAGAAAACTGTTCACAGCCTGCTCAGCTAGAAGTTACTTGCTTGCTTATTAGTATTAAAACAGATTTAAAAATTACAGATGCCAGCTATGTCTTACAGATAAATGGGGACTTTTTAATCCACCAAGTTACTTAGCTTTGTGAAGATCGTTGTCACCTAGGGCTGGAAGGTAGGAATGCCCTGACTGTCTTTAACTCTCCTCAGTTCTGTGCCTGTCCTTCCTGTGTGTAAATCAGGTCAGTAGTCCCCTCGCACCGTGTCTACAATGTAGATTAATAGTTTATGAAGCGCTTTGAGCACTATCTGGTTACAGAACTGTCTTGGCATGTAGGCTACAGAGGTACAGGTAGGCAAAACAAATACGACAATACCACTTACAGCTGCTAGAAGCAGAGGTCTGGGTTTGGCAGATCTACTCGGCCGGGGATTAGAGGTCTTTAATACAATTTTATGTAAGAGAAAGGAGGGAGAGGGGAAAATGCTTACCTTGCAATAGTTTTTCTTAATATTGAAGTTATGTGTGTATTTCAAAATACACACGTTAAACAAGTTGTGTGTATTTGAAGGGAGAGCTGTGCTGCAGGATTTGACTAATCTTGGAGCGAGCGCTTCTAACCCCCTTGTTCAAGAACTTGCAAGTGACGGGGTGTATGACAAGGGTAGCGCGCAGCAACAGCTAGCTCGGCTTCATCTGCAGCAATACTGAGGGCCACCTTAAGATGGCAATAGTTAGTTGCCATCGCAGGCTTCAACACAATTACACACGGTGTGGGGAAAAATAGTCATGCATACTTTACCAGTTTCCCACTATAATGTGCTTTGCAGTACTGTTTATTGAGGAGATGGGAGGCTTTATTTTGACCTCAGCCAAATGGCAGCATATTGTTGCTTCTGTAAGGGTCTGTACAAGGTCAGAATCGGCCTTAAAACCTAGGTTTGTAATACAGTAGACCTTGCTTTATTTTTGGACGTGTTTTCTGCAATATTGTTTGTGTGTCAAATCCATTTTCCATACAGAGGAGGGGGCTTGTTACTAAGGAAAGTCAAAGTGCTTGACAGGACGTATATATATCGCACATATGCTTCTAAAAGTTTAGTTCCCTATATCAGTCAAGTTGCATTTTCCTTTAACTAAAACCAAGACTTTGTTAAAGCTGAATCATAAAATGCTGTGTTATAAACCAAATACTGAGCTTTCTCGCTCTAGGATGACATTTTTCCTCCTACAGTGAGATAAGCCTGCAGCGCTACACATGCCTCAGTGTGCTGGGAGTCAGGAGCGGGCTGCTTCTATTTCACTGCCAGTTCCTAGAGAAAACCATTTAAATGGAAATTACAAAACATTATTTGAAGTATAGCAGTTTGAAGGGGTCCTACTGCAACTTACTCCTTTACGTTATTTATTTACTTAGGGGACAAATTTGTGATTTCCCACACTTGAAAAACTTTTTTTTGATACCCCAGAATCATCTATGCTGGAAAGCAAGAGAAAGCTGCCTTGGTGAGTGATCTCAATTTAGCAATTCAGGATTTTACAAACTTCAGCTTGGGAAGAAGTGTCAGGAGCAAGTGGGGAATGATTAAAGCAGCATCCCTGTGAATCCGGGCAAAGTGAAGTAGTCCTGTTTCTCCCTAGTCTAATAGAAGGTAGTTTTAGGAGCATAAAGGAATTGCTGTCTTGTTCAGGGTTTCTGATCCAGAGTCAGGAACCAACTTTTGAATAGAAGGGATTTGGAAATGACAGCTTTCCCATTCCTCCTTCTCTTTGGTTCAGCCATCGCTTTTGTTTAGCGTGAATGTCCTTTGCTTTTAGGCCATTTGGGGCAGTCCTAAACCAGACAATATGGCGCATGGGCCTGAAGTTAACTAAGATTTGTCTCCAGATCTGCCTTCTCAGGCCAAATTCCTTTTGAGAAGGGGTTTTGTCTGGGTGAGTGCAACAGAGTGAGACCAGCCTTATATTCTTTCAACTCTAATATGTAGTTATTTTAATTGTATGGACCATTTTATGTGCACTTCCTTTTCTAAGCAATTTCAACAAAGTATTCATAATTACAAAAACATGGTTTAGCAGAAAAACAAACAAAAAAATCCTCAGTATCTTTCCTGTTAGGCTGTTCTTGGCCCTTTTCCTAACAGTTGCTGGCAGAGTTCAACTTCACTGTTCATTTCAGAGGCTCAAGTCGGGGTAGGGATGGACTTCACTGTAGCCTACAATAATTAATATTCTTTGGCACAGGACAGACATTAAAGGGGTACTGGCAAGAGAGTAGTTACGGTACCAAACATTCAACCAGGCCTCTGCGCTTCAGACCAAAGATCCATAAAAGGAAAGTTAAAAAACAGGATTCCCATTCTTGCTGAGGAAGAGGAACAAGATGTGGAAGGTGGCAAGTTGTACTGCAGTGTTATAGTACTTTGCGGTTGGCGCAAAGTGCTTTTGGCTTACCTGAGACTTGACTTCTCTGAAATTTAGGTATTTCCGTTGCTTGGCTTTCTCCAGCCACGCGAGTTTGGTGATCTCCTTGGCGGTTCTACAAGAAGTCACGGACATGCTGATTTACCTAGGTGCCCACCCAGGTACGGGAACATGACAGCGGCAGTGCCTGGCCCACTGAGGTGGTTTAGCTGAAGAGGATTACACCCCCACTGGACCAACGCTCGGTTTAACCAGGCTTTGAGAAAACTGGCTGTAATCAGCTTGGCAGTCAAGTCTGGTGGATGACCAAGCTGTTTATCGGTCTCTCAACGCTATGCGCTCATACTGGAGACCTTTGGTGGCTCAGCTGAGTGCCTCTTCTCTTCTTCTCCACAACCAAGCCGGGCTTCTGATGGAGCTGCACCCAGCTGGGGGTACCCGGGAGGTGGGAGATGCTATAGGGTGCTTCAGGAGTCTGTCCCCCACCAGGAGCCCATCCTCAAACATACCAGTAGAAAAGGTATTTCCGTTTGTAGCATGCTTATGCAGCCTTTTCAAAGAACTTCATGAACTGAGATAGCAGGAAGTTAAAAGAGGCCTGGGGGGGAAGGCGGTGGGGAAGAGAAGGGGGAGGCTTTTTCTCAGGTTTTATATAAGCGACATTTTTGGAGAAAGCTGCATTCCAGTGTCACTGCCTTATGCTTGATCTGAACTTTTCTTGACATGTACCCTTGGATGCAGATCGGTTAACACAATCTCCATTAAGTCCCATGGCAAACAAACATTTTGGTGCGGCTGGTATTTGTTTGCTAGTTGCAGACAAGTCGATCTCATTAGAACTGCATTTACAACTTTTGCCAAGCGTTTTGAAACTGGTTGACACGTGCAACAGCTGCCTGAGCCGGAATGGCATTCCATTCCCTGCCTCCATCTTATTAGCACAGGGGAGGGCTTGATTAATGACAATTAGATGGGATTTTTAAAAATGAAAGATAATTTGTCTTTGGAAGAGCCGTGCAGTGTGTTTTCATTTTCTGATTTAAAATAAGCCACAAAGTCTGGGGTTTTATGGCTTTTCACAAAAGCCAAGAGAAGTGCTCACCCTGAGCTAACCCACAAAATTGGAAGTAAAAACATTTTAAAGGGTGATGCAAAGTGTTTTCAGCTGGTACTTAGCGAGGCTTTTACATTAAACTGCTCTTTAAAAAACACAACCAAACAAGAAGATTTCAGTGGTGACACTTAGATTTTTCTCATACAACACCATCATGGGGATCACCGTGTGAGGCAGGCGAAGGAAAACTTTGCTGCCCACACGCTATTGCATGTTAAGCGATGCTGAACAAAATTCACACAAGCTCCTGTGAAGACCAGTGTGATATGTGGCTCACAGCCTGGGCTACACATTTGTTAGGCTGATGCATACAGAGTTTATCAATACTCCTTAACTCTCTAAAGATGTCATCTGGGTGGCCAGTGTCTCCTGTCCAGCCATCCTGTTTCAACCAGAGCATGCGCTTGGTGACAACCAAAAGCATTTCCCTCAGGAACAAAACTCCTTCTCGTTTCTCCAGGCCCCTGGTGCAGAGCTTACAGCCTCAAACAGTCAGGCTCTTGACTCAGTGCAGGCTACTACATCTAAACCATCAAGTGTATTTTGTTTGTCTCTACAGCCTTTAAAGTCATGGTCAGCGGTGCCCCTCACCTCTGTTAAGATGCTTCTCTGTCAATCAAAGTGATATTCCCCATCAAATTCAGTGAAGCTCCAAACCACCAAAACGCTCTTCTCCAAGCATCTGGGGAGTTACAGTGGCCAAAACAGCATCTATATACAGGTGTTCACATGCCTAATTTAACTCACAAAACTCCTGCACAAACATTTAAGAGTAGCTTCTGGTAGTTTAGTTTAAATCCCATGTTTAGTTTAAGCCTGGCGTTGGCAGGAAAGCTGCCCTTATTTTCACTCTGTGCCCAGACCTGGAGCTCTGAGCTCCAATTCATGGTCGCAGTTAAATTCAACTATGGTGCTAGAAAAGTCATCATTGCAGTTAAAATAAAAGAACAGTGAATCAGGCTCCTGAAGTAAGTGAGGTTCTTTTGCCCAGCTGGCTCAGATTTAAAAAAAAACAAAAACCAAAAAACTTCTGCTAGAATGGTTTAGGTTGGAAGGGACCTTCCAATCCCCCTGCCATGGGCAGGGACACCTTCCACTAGACCAGGTTGCTCAAAGCCCCATCACGCCTTCTCTTCTCATAAGAGAATGCAGTTACAGTGGTTTAACTAATATTTTGACCTGCACAGGTAGAGGGTTTTTTCATAATCTGTTTCCATTCAAAGCCAAAATGCATTTTTGAGCTAGCCCAAGAATAGATGACACAAATCTGCCCTTTTCTTGCACCATTTCCTCCTTACACTCTCGCCAAAAAGAAACATCAAGGCCAAACTATCCAGCAGAGACCAGTGATGGTCCTTGAGTGTCCAGTTTGAGATTCCAGAAGTAGTCTTGACTCTGAGCTGGAGACTAAAACCCACCTATTTGTTGATTTTAACTGAATTGCAGAGAAAGTAAAGTCAGTGGTGGTCTAATACATTCAAGCTTCATCTTAGAAGATGTGGGATGAGTTCACTGAGATGTAGGTTCCCGTCAACCTCTGCATCCACATCCCAACCCACGTGCAGGCACTTGGTCAGCCAGTGTGGCTCTAGCTACAGTGTTGGACTACAGGATTGCTGCCTTGTAAGCACTGATTGTAAGTTTTAATGAGACAACCCAATTAGATGGCTTGACAGACCATCACAACAGTGACGCAACCGCTCTCAAACCCCCTTACAGAAGCAGCAGAATTTCAAAGAATTGCTTTAAAAGAAAAGTCACAGAATAGCTCGCACACAGCCCTGCAAACAACAACATCACCCACAGGCTGTGTGGAGCAAGGGGAAGGGCTGTGAGAGTAAAGGCAGAAACACGACAAGTCAAAGGAGCTAATCCGAATACTGATTTTCCCTTTCTAACACTCAGCATGGGCACAGCTTGGGTTTCAGGTACCACCTATGGAATAGAACTGCTTTACCTAACTCCCACCGTGTTGCTTTAACGGTGCTTACAGAGAGTTATAACATGGCCTTTGCAAAAACATGTGTGGACCAAATCACTTGTGCCAGGCGGTGCATTACATTGTCCTGCAGGTCCGACTGATGCACAGGGCTGTGTTCACTGATCCTCTCACACCCACAAAGTATTTCCTACCTGAAAGCCAGAGGAAGTTTCTGTTACCCCTCACCCGCTGACTTCAGAGGATCAATAAATGTGGATTTTGGAATTTTTTTCCCCACCCCATCCTCCAGTCAGTTCATACATCGCCTGCAGTCCTTCCTGGTTTGAACTGGGAGGCTGGGCATCCCAACAACCTGCTACAGGCAAGCTCTGTGCATGCCTAGCCCCAAACCACTTCTAGCAGGTTAAGACCAACATCTTAAATGTCACCAAGCCACAGGCCAGCTAACAGGGTGTTTGGGTGACACTCCTAGGACAAAATTCCCTTTACATTGAGAGATTCTCAGCAGTTACAGTCCTCTTCTGTTGACCAAAAGAGAGGCCAAGTACAAAGTCCAGCAGGCTCAGCAAGGCCCCGCTTGTCAAACCAGAGAGCATTTTACAAAGCTCTTCTGCTTTCCAAATGAGCCCTTTTTCCTCATTTTTACATATGTCAAGGAAGATCCAAGACTAACAAAGAGGGTAGTGAACATTGCTGGCTACTGACACTGCTGTTTCTCGTCAATGTTATTTCCCCTAAATTAAAGGCCCATACACACACCCCTGCTTGAACTGCGTGACGCGTGCAGCAGAGAAGGAGGTATCAAGACCTGAGCTGATGCTGAGAGGACCAGTTATTTGTCTTACCTACGAAAGCAAAGGTGACCCTCACGGTGCTGCTGTAGTACACTGAGAGAGATGCAGACAGCAGCTGTGTGGTACATCTGCTCTGCCACACAGATGCTCTCCAAGTGTCTCCTCCCAGCCTACTGCTAGACGCTATTCAAAGCAGTATTACACAGAAACATCTTTGCCACCAGCTCTGACTGAACCCTGTCCCAGTAAGCTATTGAAGGGAAGCATCCACTGAGGACTGGGAGGCACCATACTGTGGTTTCAGCCTCAGATCCAGTAACCGTAGTGCGGCTGGGGCTGCGATGCAGGCCACCGCAGGCTGCACACTCCGTTTCCCTCCCTGCCTGCTTTTCGTGTTAGTATAAATCACTTGACACCATGTGAAGTATCGCTGCCAGCTCTGACAGCCTCTCGGGAAGATCCAGCAGCCTACTACACGTCAGTGGGAGTTTTGCCTTAACAAGTCCAAACCGAGCTGCCCCAACCCTCGCAAGCACAGAGCAACATTTCAGGAGGAGAACAGATGAACTCTGTAGCACTACAAACGTGTCTGTAGTTGTTCCTGCGGGGTAAAACATCCTGTCAAGCAACAGGTCATTAACACATAGCTCGCGAAGTTTTCAATAAGCTGGTGCCCTACTACCATGGTATTAAATGACAACCCAGTGCCTAATAGCATCAGTGAAATCAAAGGCCGTCCCTCTCCTCGCCACCGCGCAGTCATCGGTCTGGAGGCTCTGACATGCACAGCGACATGCGATACGCTGTAGGGAGAGGGGAGGTAAAGCAGGGCAACATGATACAGAGCAGAGAAGCTGGTCTGCAGACACAGACCTCGCCAGAGGTGCACGGCATGTAAGAGGCTGGCAGGGCAGGAGATACACACCCCAGAGCTGCCCTTACAGCCCTTGTCCCAGCCCCAGAGGAGCGGATGCCCCTTGAGAATGCGTCCGCTCCGCACGTGCATTACAGGCACCGGTGAAGAGCCACCGTCGCAGGGATGTGGTGGGCAATGTGCACAGTGGCAGCTTTCTAGGTGGATGGACTGACGGAGGGGAGACAGCCGAGTGTGGCAAAACAAACGCCTCGTTTTCCATGCTCCATCCAGAGCACTAGAGCCAGTGGCGGGTCAGACTTCTGCAGGCATGTCTCAGGGGGACGAAAAAAAAGCCAAACTGCAAAAAACAGCAAAGTGAGCCTGCAACTGTGTGCTCAAACGTGGATGCAGGTCTGCAGTTTGCCTCCTTCACTGAGTGCCCTGACACATTTCTGCTGGCAGTCTTTGTGCCAGTATCATAGGGTCATTGTAGAATCATAAAATAGTTAGAGTTGGAAAGGACTTTAAAGACCATCTAGTTCCAACCCCCTGCCGTGGGCAGGGACACTTCCCACTAGACCTGGTTGCTCAAAGCCCCATCCAGCCTGCGCTTGGACACTTCCAGGGATGGGGCATCCACCACTTCCCTGGACAACCTGTGCCACTGCCTCACCACCCTCAGAGTGAAAAAATTCTTCCTGAGATCTAATCTAAATCTATCCTCTTTCAGTTTAAAACTGTTACCCCTCATCCTATCACTACACTCCCTGATAAAGAGTCCCTCCCCATCTTTCCTGTAGGCTCCCTTTAGATACTGGATAAGGTCTCTCTGGAGCCTTCTCTGCTCCAGGCTGAACAACCCCAACTCTCTCAGCCTGTACTCACAGGAGAGGTGCTCCAGCCCTCTCATCATCATCATGGCCCTCCTCTGGACCTGCTCCAAGAGGTCCATGTCTTTCTTATGTTGGGGACCACAAAACTGACCAGAGTATTCCAGGTGGGGTCTCACCAGAGTGGAGCAGAGAGGCAGAATCAACTCCCTTGACCTGCTGGCCACGCTTCTTCTGAATACAGCTGGCTTTCTGGGCTGTGAGCGCACATGGCCAGCTCATGTTGAGCTTCGCATCCACCAACACCCCAAGCCCCTCTCCTCAGGGCTGCTCTCCATCCGTCCTCCACCCAGCCACCCTGGCCCACCTGCAGGAGGCAGAAAATCAAGCCAAAACTATAAAAAAGAGGGTGAAAGAAAAGCATTACAAGTGGCTTACAAGGCCATTAACTCCAAGATGAAAGTCTGCTCAGATTTCGTGCCTGCGTGGTTAGGCCAGTCGGGGAAACTCGGGGCAGCAGGCAGCGATACCATGGAGAGGGTAGCAAGTCCTGTGGTTTACAGGGCTTTCCCTGGCAACAGCTTTGATCCCTACGTCCATCGGTCAAGGGACCGAAATACAAACTTGAGATGACACGCAGGCACAGTGCAAAGCCCCCAGGCCTTTCTGCCCACAGCTTCCTCCGTCCCCTTTACTCGGGCACCCGCGCCATGGCGTGTCACGACATGGCAGAACGCAGCATGGCGGTTCGGTGCTCGACGCGCATCTCCCCTCCGGCCCCCCCACAACCCGCCCGTGTTTGTCCCAACGGCTCAAGAGGGAGCAAGGCCAGCTCTCCTCCTCCTCCTCCTCCTCCTCCGCTGGCCCCCTCACAATGGAGTTTGTCCCTATTTGTGTGCAAAGGAGAGGGGCAGCCGCCCGGCCCGCGGCCCTCGCATCTGTAAGGGCTGGAGACAAGCCGCACAGATAGGCAGAAATCAATAAGCTGGCGGATCAGAGGGCCCGGCGGAGGAGCTGCTCCCCGCACACGCACAGGGGCCGAACATCTGTCAGGCAAACAAAAAGCAACCCAAGCGGAACAAAAGAGAGGATTATTTTCACTCAAGTTCTTCTTCAGTCTCAGCAGGCAACGTTCAAGCCGTCCTCGTATTCAAGGCACTGAGGCCTTATGGAGTACGGGCTGTCCGGGAAATGCCAAACGGTGTTACCAGAAGACAAAAGAGGGGGGAAAAGAAGAAGAAGGAAAAAAAAAACAAACACCCAACTAGCTATGGAAAATTCAGACTGTCTTGTTGAGTGCGATGGAGCAGAGGGAAGGTAGAGGGGGCACCGATCAGGGGTGGAGGGCAGGGAGGGGAGAGGAGGGGAGGAGGACAGCGTGACGACGCGGCGAAGAAGTTGACGACAACAAATCCCCACAGCAGAACTTGCAAAACAAAGCTGACCATACCAGATGTGCCACAGGAGCACAAAAACACAGGGGCACAGCTTTGGATTCACAAGCGCCGAGGCTGCGCCCCCAGCTCCCCGGCTGGCGTGGAAGGGCAGGGTGGCCACAGACCTCTCTCCCCCCCAGGTGAACACCGGGCGGGTGGCAGAGCCAGTCCCACTCCCCGACACCCTCCTTACCTTTGGAGAGCCTGGCTTCGCCCATGAGCCCCAGGCATTTCTAGGGGAGCGAAGGATTTGGGATAAGCACAGAAGCAAGCTGCCGTGCCTCTCCCTTGTGCTCAGCGTCAGCCAGCGGACACGGTTACTTTGCAGCTCGGTTTCTCCAGCACAGCTGTCTCTTCTAATCAGCATGCCATGTACGTGCTAGAAATAGGTGCAAAAAAGTGAATTCATGATGAAACAGATTAAGTAAGATCAGATGTGGGCTTAAAGTGTCAGAAACCTTCATCCTTTCTGAAAGAGAAGACTTTTTCCCTCCGAATCATTTCACAGTTCGGAATTCCCTGTATCGCATTCACGTGCTGCTTCCCTGCGTCCTTATGCCGCTGTTGACTTGGGGCATTTTCAAAAGTAAGTTTCATTAGGGGAAAAAACCCTCTAGGTTTTGGGGTTTCTTCAGCAGATTCACAGTATGTAAGCCGCCTTCATTGCTGAAAGCTGTTCTGGATAATGGTCAACTTGCTTAGCTGAAGATTCGCGCTGACTGCAGCTCTGTGCCCATGTATGTATGCACCCACCCGTCAAATACTGGCCCGCAGCACCCTGCAAGACAGCTATATGTGTCAGTGACTTGCCAGAGAAAGCATGGGGTCTTAACGGCATTTTAGGGAGTATTACACAGGTATTTTGAGCCAGCTTCATTTTACTACATTGTGTTTGGGAGAGGGGAGGGGGGATGTGAATTGGAAGAGGTTTTGACTTAGGAAAAACAAGCACCCATGTTAAAAAAATCCCAAAGTAATGACTGAAAAAAATCCAACCCCAAAACCAAACCAAAACACATACTTAGCTGCTGTCTTGTCTTAGAAGTTCCCAACTTTTCTTTGCCTAATTTACAGCACCAGACACAATTGCATTGGCTGCCTCAGTGAGACCTCCAGAATGACCCTTAAAAAGAGTAAGCCCTGTTTTTTTGTTTTGCTTGAGAGAGTGAAGGAAAGGGAAGAACTGCCTTCTCCATCCCTGGGAAGGGTCTGGGCTCTCAGTCCCAGCTAGCCACAGGCAGCTTCCTGGACCTCTTGAACTCAGCCTCTACTCATCAGTGAGCAGTGAGTAAGGCTTCGAGGGACTTACGCCACTTGTGAATTGTTCTCGTATGACCACCCACCTGAGAAGGACCAGAGGCAGCAGAGGAGGGGCTCTGTCAGCAGCCAGGGACAGGCACAGCAGTCTGATGCCAGTAGTGTTTTCCTCCGTCGCTGGCAAACGAGGCATCTGCCATAGACACAACACCTTTTTTTCCCCAGGAGCTTTGCTCAGGTGGACTGTGAGTATCTCATAGCTCATAGGCAGGACAGTAACCTCCACCAGCCACTGCAGATGCTGCAGACCCAGGTACCTTCAGCACACATACCCCCGGAAACTCTCCAGTGTTCGTGGAGAAGAAAAACAGAGGTTCAAGCAGCAACAGACACAGCCTGCATGCTACACTGCAGGTCTGTGCATGGAGAACATATCCAGCCCCCTGCACGTGTCCTGCACAAATCAGGCACACGTACCCAGACTGTCTCTCCTAATACTGAAAGCCCTCATGAGGCCAGAAAGATCAAACTCTCTTCCTAAAACAAAGTGACTCATATACCAGCCTTTGGCGTCTCCTTATCCAAAGCTTCACCGGTCCCAAGTTGTCACCTCTTCTGCAGGGCTACAGGGAGTTTCCCCCTGGGAAGAGACCCAAACCCAGGCGCAGAGCCTGATTCCCACTGCTGCTCTTGGCCTACCTGGGTTGTTGTTGACTTTCCTTGGTCAGCATTTACTCAGCTTACCTGCAGCCTTTCCTGGGTGCCTCCAGCCTGCCTGGGCTGCAGTGTTTTGTAAGAAGCATTTCTAACCGACTGCTTGGTCACATCTCAGGAATTTAAGGGGTTCCCTATTTACCTTTTGCAAGCAGTTCTCATATAGATCATCAATACCAAATCAATACCTTCTTATCTCACAGTTAGGATATTACTAATATTTGTCCATAGTCAATGTTTTTCCTTAAAGCCAAAGCACTCGAGTTTCTTTTGCTCCTTTTGCTTATTTTTTGCAAGCCTTGAACCACATGTAAGTGCTATCCTAAGCCATACAAGCAAATATTTCTATAAAGCTGGGTTTTAGAGGGAGGGTGTTAAAACAAGGGTTTGAATGTTACCTTGATAAATAATTAGAAAATAATACAAAGCTGATCATTTACAGGAGAGAAAATTGTTCCATATGAGGAACAGTATCCGCATAAAAAGTTTTATGGTACGGGAACAGTACAGTACATTGTGCAATAAAACAGGGAAGATTTTGTCCCCTATTTCCTACCACATTCTCCCTGCACAATGGCTCCTCCAGAAGCTGGATAAGGACCAAAGGAAAAGACAAGAAAGAAAGTTAGTAAAAGTAATGCATATATGTGTATCTTTTGTGTGACATTTTCCAACTTTGCCTCTGGAAAGTAATCATGTTTGATGTGTTTAATTTTGTCCTTGTCTACCAGCAATGAAAAAGGAGCCATCTCATCAGTAGGATCTTTTTTTGAGGAGATTGGTTTTGAGTCAGTCCAGCTATGAGAGGCTCTTGGATTAGGAGTCTTTGGAGAGGTCTTTTTTGCACACAAAGTCTGACATGGCTGGTTCCTTAGAAAAACACGTTTTGGGGTTGCTTTGATGCCTGTAAGATTGCTCCACAGACAAAGGATGGATCTGGAAGACACAAACCAGGGACCAGGAGCCTGGCCAGCAGAAGGCACTGGTCACCTGGGAGTGGAGACTGGCAGAGATGTGGTCTGAGAGCAAACCTGACTTGTCAGTTTGGTGGTCCCTGTTTCCCCTGGAGCCATGGAGCACCCTGGTGTTTCCTGCAGCCTGTCATAATCCTTCTCAAAGCGCTTTTAACTGAAACATTAGAGAGCTAATGCCAACATGCAGTGTTAGTACAGCTTTGTAGACTACTTGACGTGGTCCATTAGACTGCAGCTTGGGACCTCCTGCTCCAAGTGCCTAAGAGAGAGACAGGACTAACCAGCGACTCTCAGACAAGCAGCTGTGACACGTGCCATCACAGCAAATTAATGGTGGCCACAGTTTTGACAGTTTAAGTCAAAACAGAACTGAACAATCAGAGCAAGTTTTTGTCTTGTGGCTGCAATGAATTCCCTGGTGGCTGCATGCGGCCACTATTATTGTCTTTGAGAGCCACTGCCCTAAGAGATGAGTTCTTTAACAAGTGAACAAGTAACTCAATTAGAAATTAAAACAGTACATTCCTGAGAGGACCCCAGCAGCCTCTTCTCCCATTAGCAACAGTGGGAGTCGCCATGCTCTGCACCTCACCAAGCGATAGCTGTTCTCCCTCCCTTCAGCAGATGACTCCACTCTAACTGATTGCTTCCCGATGTAATCCTCTGTTTGCCTCTTTTGGGTCCCATTTGCTGATATGTGGGAACGCACTGATTTTTCATTAAGTTTCAGCCTAGAAAAAAATATAACTACTCAAAACAAAACGGAAAAGGCAGGGGAGAGGAGACCAGATTTATGAGTTGATGAGCAAACTTTGCATTGAAAAGTAATTTATAACTCACTTTGTGATATCTTGCTCTATCAAGGAGTGAGGAAGGTCAGTCATCCTAGGATCTAAAAAAGACAAAGAAATCAAACTCGGGCAACTTGGGGATGACAGATTGCCCAATCTGAATTACGTGAGGAATACAGATATAATAATTTTCCTCCAAGGTAGGAAAGAGAGAGAAAAATATTTTTATTAAGTGTATTCAGTGAGCATGGAAAGCCTCCTGCAAGGAGGAAAACATCCTTTGAGTGTATGTTGTGGTAGCACGGTACTGAAAAACAGAAGGGGTGGAGGAATTGTGAACAGCTGGTGAGTGACAGCCCTCTGCCGAAAGAACGAAGTGTGGAGGAGGGGAGAAAGCAATTAAAAAAAAAAAGAGCAACAAAAAAAGAGCTAAAATCCTAACTTCAACCGTAAAATAAAAACCCAAACAGAAAAACAAAACAGAAGTGATGGGAGTGTACTGTCAAACACCAGCTTCCCATGGACTGTAAGAGCAACAGAAGCCATTGTCCTCTGTTGGGGATGGGAACCATAAAAATTAACAAGCTGGGCTGGGAACACAACTGCTGTGTGCTCCCCCTCGCATTTCGCAACGAAACCCAACAAAACTCTCTCCTTATTGAATAGAAGGGGTGCTCCACAGAGGACGAGCGCACCCCTGCCTGGCTGGGGAGATGATCTGTGAGCACTCACCTTCCTTAAAAAAAATCCCAACAGCTAGAAAGTAACCTGTTCATCAACGCTCTTGGGTGCGGAACGAAAAATGGCCGGATAGCAGGGTGTTGGGCATGTGGGACATGGACAAACACACAAGGCAGCCCTGCCGGCTGCGGCTGGCTCCAGGGGAGATGTTTGGGCTGGGGTGGCCGCCGGTGGCAGCGTGCCCCGCTCCTGGGCACACGGCTGGCACAGCGTTCTGCTCCGGGGCTCCCGTCCTCTCTCAGCGGCGCTCCTGCCAGGAGGGAGCGGCTTGTGCTCAGTCTCAGGGGAGGCATGCCAACTTTCCTGGCAAGCTGGCCCCCACGGCGTACCATCATGCAAAGTTTGTCCCTGCTCGCCTTCCCCCGGCACGGCAGTAAGTCAGAGGTTGGAGCAGTTCTGGAGCCGGGGCTGGGAGAAGCTGCTGGCTCCCCCACCAGACGCCGGGGACCTGTCGGTGGCTGAGGAGAGCTCAGCATGTGCTGGAGGACGGCGGCACAGGACAGCGCTTGCTCCATGCTCGCTCCCCCAGCTGCGCTGGGAATCAGGTGAAATACTGCACAAAGATGCTTAAAAGCAGGAGGTGATTTTTGAGGAAGGAGAGATTAAGCAGACGGAGACTCTAATTGAGGAACAACAGTGATATGTAACATTGCGATGGGTATGGAGAGGCAAGAAGGGAACGGTTATCCACCGTTTCTCACAATACAAATATTAACGGGCTTCACCTGAAATGAGGTCACAGCAAGGTCAAAACAAACAGAGGAAGTAACTCTTCCTATGAAGTATCAATTATTAAACTTTGTATAGATTAACAACAACAAAAAAGACAAATCTAGATAAGAATAGTCCATAAATGCAATTCAACATAAAGGCACAGATACAACCTCAACTCAAAAGTCCTTAAATCACAGACTGCCAGATACCAGGAGGATGCAGAAAAAGAATTGTCTCTCTTTTCGAGCCCTATTCTTACACAGTGCTATTGGCCACAGCTGGAGGCTGGGAAGGTCTTTAGTGAACCCAAGAATCTATACTTGGGTCTTGTTTTCTTCTATTTTTCATTTGTCCTTTGAAACTGATTGGCATACTCAGTGATTAAAAATTAACCTTTGAAACAAATACATCTAAATCACAGGTATCCAAAGTGCTGCATTAACCTGACCACCACATGTTTTGACATTCAGAATATTTGAACTTTTTAAAAGGATTCTGCTCATAGATGGGCTCATCTTTTTCAGGGCATGATTGACGGGGGTCTATTTCAAAATACCTCCTGTTAAGAAACAAAAAAAAAAAAAAAAAAAGCTACCTTAATGGCGAAGCAGGGAATGACAGCAGCAGACAAAAGGTCGTTGCTTCTTTGTTCTTCAAATCTGAAGAAAATACACAGAACTCCATTGTATGACTTTTTCATGCACAACATTGTCTCCCTTGACCCCATGCACATCTGCAGCCTGAAGTCCTCTGTTATCTCTGGATAACAGCTGTTCCATCACTGATTATTCATCAGCTCCACTTTAGTCTCCTAAGGTGCTGTGAAAAGCCCCCAGGTTGCTGAGTTTGCTAACACAAACTCAAGATAATGCCTAAAATTGCTGAAAAAAATAGGATAAATAACCAATAACTCTTACTGAACATTTTGTTTGGTTACCTTTAGCACATAAGCCTATGCCTTAGACCATTGGAATTGCAGGATCTTTTTAAAATCTCATAGAATCCCCTAGTTCACTCATCTAACTCCTTGATGCTTTTTATTTGGTTTTGGACAGCAAAATGCAAGGTAAAGGAACACATACAGTCAGCACTGGAGAAACAAGCAAGCCCTTCAGATATATGATGTGCGGGAGCAGAATTTGCAGAACAATTAATTTGCGAGGATTTCCAGTTAAAAGACAGTGACTGAAGAGAAGAGACATGTGCAAAACCCAACCCCTTTGAATGCAAATACTCCTTGATCTTTATTTGGGGCAGAGGAAGTAATTTCCCTTCTGTCCTCTCACACTTGCTATGGAGAGCACAATTCAGTATGCACCTCCTCCCCAGGTAATTCATCTTCTGGGGTTTTCCACCCCTACCACTCCCCACTTACCAATGCTCATATTCCCACATGGGTGCTAAATCCCATCAGTCTCTCTGTCAGAAGGATAAGGATGGAAGAGGATTTCTTTGATCTCCGAGACTCTTTCATGGGTCATTTGAAAGGTGAGGATGGAAGAAGGTGAAGATTTCCAGTTTATCAGCAAGGTGTTGATGGCCACCAGATTGCTGGGAACAAAATAGAGGACATTCCTGAAAAAATAAAAAAGAACCCCACCAAAAAAAGGTGCTTTGCAGCCCAACATGAAGTTGTTAATGAGCTCCTGGTGCAAATTCATAGGGTGCAGGGGCTGTACCTAGCAGGTGGCTCTGTAGTGTCAAGCAGGCCCCAGTTATCTACTTAGGGGTAAGTTGTACAGCTCCTGTCCCTAAAATAGCTGCATGCACAGTGTGTGCGTTTAGATTAGTGTTACAGAGTCCACAATGTGCTGGGCGTATTTCTAGAAATATGGACCCACCTTACAGACTGTAAACCAGAGAAAACGGTTTCTGTTGGAGCCCCAGAGGAGGCACAGGCTATTTCTCAGTGTGGCCCTGAGTCCTGGTACCAGCAGCTCATTTGCCTTGTGGCCACCTGTAAAACAGGCTGCTTGGACATCACCGCTCCTCAATCTGTCCAAACGTGAAGGTGCTACACACGCAGAAATGCTGCAGGTCGCTGCCGTTTGCCTGTTGTGGTTGTGAGTACTATAGCTCAGGTACAGGATGCCAACGCGTAAGTCTACTGAAATGATACAGAGGGACAGAGTTAAAGGTACATATTCAACCTTTGTTCTAAATTTCCCAACTTGATTGCAAAACTGACTTTTTTTTCATGCTCCCAACTTGCCTTTTGTCTCTTCCAGTCCATCTACCTCACATCCCTTGCAATTATATCACACTCCCTTTGTCCGTATGCCAAGAATTTGCCAAGGTCTTGCAAAATCCTCATTCCCCATGGTTTACCTGTTTTCTACAGCATTTCTGCCCTTCTTCAGAAAGCAATCCTGCTATAGCCTCCTTCTGTTAGACAAAATTATGCAAATTGCGTAGATTAAATTGCTGTATAATGCTTGATCAGCTTTTCCTTATTGTTTGCCATTTGTTACACAGGATTTGCTTGCATTGAAGAGTTTTATGTGTTTAATAGTTATTTAAGAGGCTTAGCATAGCTAATACCTTCAAGCAGTTCTCTCCCTGCAGACTACAGCGAGGTAAAAGCTACCTCTGTCATCAGCGGTTTTGACTCCAGGAGTTTTAAAAATCGTTTTAAAAGCCGGGTGGCAAAGGTGCTGGGGAGAAGACGCTGGTGTTGTTTTGATGGTGTGCTGCTGCTTACCAAAACCACCCCATGGTGGTTTTATCAGCCTCTGCTGATAAAAGGAGCTACAAAGCAGACCCAGCTCGCGCCGGTGGAACGGGCCCCGCAGGATGTGGCTCTCCAAATTCCACGTTGTTCAATTACAGCCTGTTTCCACTCATGCACATACAAAAGCTTGGAGATGAGCGTGGGCTCCTATTCTGGCTCGAGGCTGGTTGCGAGCGAATACATAGGCATTTCCCCTCCATTGCCAGATCCTTGTTCTCATTAACATGTTGCCAAAGCATTAATCATATCTCAAATCCCACGTGCCCCTGAGCAGCCTTTCCCTCCCAGCTGCCTCATCCCTATTCCTTGATAGACAGACTTTCATCTCTCTCCCACTCCTTACGCATCCCTGTTCTTTTCCAAGAGCCGCGGCCCCGCCAGAGCAAGCCGGCCGGGAACAATGAGCGGTTTGCTGCCATCGAGCCGGCTTTTCTGCTTCCTTGCCAGGCGCGGAGCGGAGGCCACTCCAGTGCACTCAGCAAAGCACACAGAATCCATGCAATACCTACAGCTTTTCTGTAAGCAATTAACTGAAGAAGTCAGGTTTGGTTTTCTTAAACAAATTAGCCTTTTAGTATTGAGTTATACACACCGTTGAGAAAACAGAGAGTAAAGTAAATACGTTCTTGAAAAGCAACCCTTCTCCCATGCAGCCCCAGAGAGTAGTACTCACACATTTGCCCACTGCAAACAGATGGGCCATTTTCTTGTGTCTCTATTAGGTAATAGGCTCAAGCTGTGAACAAATAAAGCAGAAAACACCCAATATGCCAATGTGTTAATTTTGTCTTCCTGTAGGTGTCCCTGTCGATTGCAAAAACAAGTCAGACCCAACTTTTTCCGTCTCTTTATTTTTCTCTCACAGAGAAGAAGACAGGCTAGGACCTTTGTCCTGTGCAAAATAAACTCTCACCATTTTTCACAGTAACGCATATATAAAAGGTGTTGATTAAGCTACATCTGAGAAACAACAAAACTAGCCCTACTGGCTTGATAGGCTGTTTGTTATCTTTTTTGATAGCTGAATTGTCCTTTAAAACATACATTTCTATACATGTTCCTTACCTAGCCTATGTTTTAATGATATGCCCAGAGCCAGTCTGCCTAAGGTACATATGAATACACACAATACATATATAATTATTTGTCATTTGCACGGCCTTTTCTTGCATGTGGTACTTGATGTACTTCACCGGGGTGCAGCTCGGGACAGAATCTGGCTGAGGCTGCACAGACCTTATAAACTAGTAACATGTGTGAATAGTTCATTACCGCTTTAATACGCAAGTCCAGACCATTCCCATGCTTGCATCGGAACTGCCAGGAAGTTTACACAGGGAACAGAATGGAAGATAACAACCTCTGAAAAGGTCTAGATATTGACTAAACCCCACAACGATTCAGTATATTTTTCCCAGGGACTTGGTCCAAATCTGCAGTTTTACTTATTTTTCCTAGAAAGTCCTCGTCCTTGCAGGCCTGAATTCTGCAGCCCAAGGAGGAGCAAGTGCTGACTGCCCCAGGGATTTATTTGTGTACTTCCCAACACAAATCCAACAGTTCTTAATGCACTCAGGCCTGTACCCGAGAGATATAAAGGTGCTACTCTCTCTTTAAAGTCTAACCTGATTAGAGTCATTCCTATGACTCTTAATTTACCACTATCAAACTACCTCTCCTATTGTTATAACCTTTCTTTCTTTCATGAAGGCCCTTTGGAAGCTTTTCACATACTCGTTAAATGCTCTTGGTCACAAAGCCTGCTCAAAGTTCCCTTGATCATGTCATTGCTATGGTGTAAAATTGAATTACTTTTACAATGCATGCTGTACACTGGAAAACTGAAGCCTTTTCCCACAGTTAGCAGAGGTGGAAGGCCTCAAAAATGAATGAATAAAGAAGGGGGGGGGGAAAGTGAATTTTCATTAAAAGGAGGAAAAAACCCTTTTTCTTGAAATGCAAGGAAGCCAAGCTCAAACGGCTCTCTAGCAAGTGCCAGCCAGGCACACTATCTCACTGTTTCAAAAGAGAAATGGATTGACTCACTAGGGACGGGTTAATAATAAGGAGAAATAAAGCATTTGCAGTTTCCTTGATTTTTTTTTGGTGGGGGTTATAGACAAAGACTTGTCTCCCACAAAGCAAGAATGTGAACAGCTTCTTCCTTGCTGAAAATAGCTGTGGGATGTTGTAGGGTTGCAGATCATAAAGTTAGTTCTCATCCTTATTTGTGACCTTTCTATAAGATTGGACATTAAATGAATGAGGTTGTCCAAACCAGAAATAAGTATTAAAACTAGACAAGCATGCTCAGAATATAGTCCCCCTACATCCAAAAGAAACCCTCCCACGTATCTCTTCCTGGAAAATAAGACAGGCTTTGTTATTCCTATTGTATTGTCTAAATAAAGGACTTTGATTAGCCGTGCCTATTCCAGATTCTCGTTACACGTTTGTAACACTGTACAATAACAAGTGGCTGCACTGGCAATCCGTTGCTTCATCCTGGAGATAGCAGAGTGCCCCTTGGAAGCCCAAGCCTCTCCTTCGAAGAGCTCGGTGGTGCTACACCGTCTACAAGGTATGAAACGCATCCGCTCAAAGCACTTGAGCAGGCCTAACATCTTGCTTGAGTTCAGCATGGTCCTCCAGTGACCCTGTTGATCAACTGTTTCACCCGGTGTTAAAAACTAGGGCTAATTTTCCTTTTCCCTCAGTTTCTGATGCATGACCTGTTCCTTGCTATTATGCTTGTCTGTGAAGCTCCTGCTCCTTCCCGTCACAGCTACAGTGGCTTCCTTCAGCTTCAGGTCTTCATGTACTTGACAGCACATTCAGTCCTCAGGCCAGTGGGCCGGGACCAGCAGGAGCTCATGGCCAGGGATGCAGCAGTCATCCTCAAGGCCCTAGCTGTAGAGGGTCTAGATGCACCCATTCTTATCTTTGGTAACTCAGACCCACTCTCAGGTGCCCATAAAATCCTAGTTTGGTCCAGGACAGTCCCGAGTTTCAGTTCTGCCTGTCCTCTAACAGGGGCTGTGCTGCCATGTCACAGGGTAATCATTTTCCTCTGGTAGTTGTGCTCGCAGGTGTATGTTCTGCTAAAACCATGCTTTCACGGCGACAGCTTGTGTCCTGCCTAGCAGGGTGATTTCATTGTACTGGTACCATGAAAGGCGTTTGTGGGGAGCTGCTTCCACACTGGCAGCACCACGCTGCCCTAGGATATAGGCAGAGCACATCTGGAAAGATGTGACCTCACTGTTGCTCAAAGGGATTCCCAGTTAACCAAGCAGCAAGAAGAACAATGGGAGCAGCACCCTTTTGACTTGCATGGTTTTCATCTTTCTTTTGATTCCCTTGGATTTTCTAAGGCAGGCTGTGAATACTGAAGTGTCACCACTTGCACTTAAAGACTTTGCAGGTGATAGTGCAATGCTTGTTCACACCAATATGAGAGGAACCCCACAGCAGGAAGTCAGCTCTTTCAGACCTCTTTAGAAATGTGTGATAATCTTATAGTGCATCAACACTTTCTCCCTCCTCTCTCTCCCAGGCTCTAATTTCTCTTAAACAAGGCTATGTCAGTCTCTACCTTTTGATGCTGCTACTGACATAGCTCTCCTTTCTCTAAATTTGCCCTGTTTCACACCTCATGATCCCATACGGTTGCACTATTCAGTATTTTGGGGACAGGTTTATGTATTCAGTCTACACCTAGCCTGCTGTTTTGCACTCTTCGTGATGCTTTTTTCCACATGCTTTGGAAAAGACACATTTGGTGATAGATATGCAATCCTTTTTATATTCTCTCTCTTTTTTCTTCTCCTCTCTCCCCTCATGCCTTGCCTTCTCTATAAGGATTGGTTCATATATAAATTGTGCACTTTTGCATCACGTTCCCCTGTTCTTACTACATGCAGAATAAGTATTTTTAAACACAAATAGCTTTTTTTTTTTTAAACCAAATTCTTCAATTCTGAACAGTTTTCCAGGAAAGGAAAGCTGCACATTCAAGTCCGTCTTTGAAACGAGGTAATAGAAATTTGAATGTGAATCCACATCCCATAGGAGCATGCTTACTACCAAAATCGTGTCTCTTCTATACATGTATTTGTTTCAACTACCAATCCACCAAACAACCTTTGAAAGATTGTTTTATTTAGATGTGCAATAACATTGAAGGATCCGAGAAGAGTTTCCTGCCCAGCTCTATTTATATCACTGTAGTAGCTGAGTGTCGCTCAGAGGTTGATTAATTTACTCATGCAATCCTGCAAACAAGGCAGTAACATATCAACTTGGGTTTAGAGTTGGGCAATAAAGACACAGAGGACAGGTTAAGTGATTTTCCCAAGCTGACACTCGAGAAAGGAACATAGTCCCCCACAAGACTCCCACCTCATGCCAGACTAGTACTTTATCTCCAAGCTCATAATCTTTAGTTAAGTACCTAGCAATATTTATGCCACCACCTGATATCAAAGCACTGAGACTTACTAAACCTTTCATTAAAGCCGTGTACAAACACTAAATTCTCACAGTATCTGTCTGGAGTAGCCACTGCTATTTTGTCTCTGCAGGTTGTGACACTGGAGGACATATGGGAAAGATGACACGGCCAAAACTGTGCTGAGAATCAGTGGGGAAAGTCCTGTCATCGACCCCATCCACCCACATGCACACACTGGGTTCCCTGTGGAGGATACCAGGTTCCCAGGCTGCTTTGCATTTGGTTTTAACACTGGATGCTAATACTTTTGAGTACCTTATTAATCTTGGTGAAGATCAGCATTTCCTTCTTTAGTGCAACTGAGGTGTGTT
The DNA here is from genome assembly GCA_013398295.1 of Chionis minor. Classification (NCBI taxonomy): domain Eukaryota; kingdom Metazoa; phylum Chordata; class Aves; order Charadriiformes; family Chionidae; genus Chionis; species Chionis minor. Next base: position 294,922 of record VZSF01009336.1, read on the forward strand.
AAAAGCCACCAGGATTTACACACCACATGTGTGCCTCTCCTTAAGAAGCTCAGCTGTAAAAATAATTCTCATCACACATTACCAAGTTGACTGTGGTGTTAAACACAGCAGACATTTGGTGAAGTGTACTCCTGGACAGGACCAAGTAGTTGTTAAGCATGCTAAGAAACTGTTCTTTCATTCAAACAGAAGCCACCAAAATGGTTTTTGAATAAGAACTCACTGGGTTTTCTTCACCCTTTCATCTTGTCAGGAAACCTCTGTGAACTTCCCTCCTCTCCATTTGCTTTCCTTCCCCTTTTTCTGCTGTCATTTACCAGCCGGGCTATTTTCTTCAAAGTACCCTCTAAATGTCACAACCACCAAACAACCACAGCAAATAATGGAAATGCCCTAGTAACCCTTCCCAAAGCACTTATATACCAATGCTGAATAATATGACCTGCTGTCATTCTTGGGAGCATATTTCACAGTAACGGCAGAGGAAAGGGAACAGTTTTAAGATTTTGTTCCCTTTTCTCTTGGTTCTCTTTTGAGGTAAGACAGCTTTACAAACATGAGCTAGAAAAACCCCACCACCCAAACCAGATGCCCCTCAGAAGGAGTGTGTCAGATAATACAGAATGAGGAACATTCCCATTTCGAGTGCAATTGCATACTTTTCATTGTGTCCCCCTGATTATAAGAAAATTACTAAAAAGTCCTCATGGACCTCTAAAACAAATAATCCATAACAATAAAGGGCTTGGGTATAGCGAAGATGTGCACATGCTTATCTTTAAACACAGAGTTTCACCTTGGAGACACAGTCTGAAATACAGGACTTCAGGCAGAAATTCAACTCCTAGTTCAGTTTGAAAAAAACAGGAGTTTTTCTGAGTGCCGTGATAACCATTCTTTTGCTGATTTTTTCCTATGTATCAAAAGACACTTGCTCTAAAGGCCCACACTAATAGGCATTTAACCACGTTAAAATATGTTAAGATACCCTATCACTAATCTTGGGATTTCTGTATAATTTCTTTCAGTGTTGGTTAAAGTTCTCATCTCCCAAACAGTTCGTTTCTATCTGTCTCTTTGATCACAGACAAATATGAATTTCACGGGATTCAAGATGTGCCTGAAGCGATATCCTCAAACCAGCTCCTACTCAAGATCAGAAAACGAATATTTAAGTCAGCTTTGGATGATCTTATTGCAGTCCCAAGGAGACCTCTGGATCTAATCTAGATCGGGGCTTTGGTCACTGCCCCTTTTCTCTTTTACAGGGACAGAACAATACTGGATGCATTGTCTATGTCACAATAGCCTTCCCTCCTTCCCTTCAGGCCTTTCCCTGTACCTAATTTGCCTTACCCTAAACAAGCAACACTGACCTTATCTACTGCCACCGGAGAGACACTTCAAACCTAACGAGTTACTCACTCTGGCTTACAGGTCAGGAGTGAACAGAAGAGTTCAGTGCAGCTCTCAAGAGGTGTGGGTTTAGCGAGACACTTATCTGTTCACACGTAAGCTCCTTCTGACCTGCTTCACAGCTACGGAAAACAAAACGGTGGCACTGACCATGCAGCCAAACCAGAGTCTAGGTGCTTCCCTGGACATGGCTGGGGTACGCAAGTGAAGGAAGTTCAAAAGAAAGATCACCTCCACAAATTAAGCTACCTATGCAATTAGGTAATGAAGAGAAAAATTGTTTCCGGGCCTCAGCTGTACTCAGATGAGTACTGACATCACCCTCCTGCATGCAGACCTGTTTCCGGGTCTGCACTGGAAACTCCTCTCAGATCAGCTATGGCAGCCAGGAGCTGGAGAATATTCCTTCTCTTACCACCATTTTGCCAGGAAAAGCCCTTGTTTAGGTACAACTAAATCAGCAGAGGAGTTCTTTGCTAATTCTGCTCAGAAAACGAGCAGGATTGGTACCGGTCAGAGGACATGACGGCTGGTAGCTGGAGGGGTTGCCAACATGGTTCAGGGAATAATTACACCAAGATCCCCTCTGAAGCACAGACAAAGCCCTCTTCTCCTCACTGTGTGGTCGCAGGAGCTATCTGCCTCCCTGACACCATGTAGCAGTATGTTCCTCTGGTTAATTAGAAGCAGCATAAGCAGGAGATGTTTGTATATCCAGACAGCCCCCTCTGTGTCTTACACAACTACTAAAGGAGACAAGTTGGTCTTGTGGTTGGTGGCACTGGCCTGTCTCACCACAACTGTGTTGCTGCAGTACCCACGCTACTCGTACGCTGAGCCCTTCATCTCTCGTTTGTCAAAGTTGTGGCAAGGACCATCTGGGCGTGCATGGTGCCCGGTACGACATGGCTCCCCCATCTATCGGCTGTGGTTTCTGAACCCTTACACAAGCAGCTGCTAATGGTAAGAGATTTTTTGTCCTCAGTGCATAAAAATAAGCAAACAGTAAAGAGTTTTAAATGCTTAACTCTGGCTTTTGTGTGAAACAGTAGCAAAACGGCCAGTGGAGTTTGAAGGAAGGAGGCCCAAGCCCTTCAGCTGTGCCCTCACCCACCTACCAGCCCTGCCTCCTCCATTTTCATTGCAGCCTCTTTGGCTGCGGGGTGCTCTTAACTCTTAATATACTGAAGGTCATAATTTCCTAACCTGCCCTGTTGGCTTCCCCATGGGATTTACAAGCTCTTTCTGGTGATCTGATTTCCATGTGTATGAGATGAGGTGAGAGCATGGCCATTTCAAAGCCTCGGAAATGGACCTCCAGCACCGGGATGCTGAAGGAGGGCAGAGGAATCAGCATGAGAATGTTATCCTAACACCTTGGCAAGAATGGGAACCCTCACACAAATGTTTATTCAGAGGCAGGGGGATGGCCTAGCTGGGCAGCATTTTATTTTTCACTCCTAGGAGTGTGAAAGGAGGACACGTAAAGAAATTTACAGCTTGCAATTCCCCTCCTGAGACCTAAAAGATGCTACAAAGCCACGGAAAAACAAAAGGCTTTTAAGAGGAGGGAGGGAATTTGCTGCCCACAGTGAGCTTAAACCTGCAGCTCGCTCTTCTGTGTTCAGACAAAATTCAGACAAAAAGTTGATGTCAAAGGAGATGTATCAGAAAAGAGCAATGGGATTTTACCCAGTCTGTGGCTTTCAAAACCAAACAGGATCCTTCCCGCTGTGGTTGGCAACGCTCAGCAGCCTGACACAGTATGGCCGTAGAGCTGTGCAAGGGGTGAGATATCTAACAGGAGATCAGCAAATCTGGTCAAGTAATGAAAGTTACCATCTGCCTAGCAAAAGCTGTGAGTACTTATCTGGTGCTCTTGAAAGAGCACATGGCATATTAATTAGTATCAGCCACTAATGAAAGGCTAGCCCAGTGATTACTGCTGAACCAATGCAGCGGCTGCTGCGGCTCAGCGCGTGGTGCAGGAGAATGCAGAGAAGGGTCTTGTGTTCGGGTCCAGCCTGACCCGGTCTCAGCGGTGACCCCAGGAGCTGCCTTCAGCTTCCAATAGCCCCTTTCTCTCATGTCTTTAAACAAGAGCAAGGCACGGGGCTTTTCATATTGACATATCACACCTTTCTCCTGGATGAGTATGTATAGGGGTTATTTCTAAACATTTTGTCCAACTGGAGAATTTTGAAAAAAAGCAAGCCCCTTCTGCCCCCACAACATCCCCTACCAGACCATCTTGTAAGTATATTTGACATATGTAGAACAACAGACAAATATAATCAGAACACACTGTATCTAGACAGGCATGTTTCAACCCCAAGAAGCCCATTAGGTTTTTCTGACTTGAACACTTGCACGTCCTAAGTGTTCTCGGTGAAGGAATTTCATCCCATTCCTCTGTACTGAGCAGGGCTTTCGCTTTGGAAAGCTGATAAATTGCTGTGCCCTGGTGGAGATTAAAAGCAGGTAAACAGACAGCATGGCCTTGACCTATTTCTCATACATTTCACACAGGTGAGTTCACCCAGTTTCTAAAGTTTACCTACCTGTCAATGATAAGCAGTTTACATTAGTTTTCTGTTTTAACCACCAGCCTCTGGCTACCTTGTGTTACAGGGTCACGCTTCTCTGCTCCAGATCAGTGAGTCCATCCTGTGAGTGTGCTTCTGACCAAAGCTGGACCAGATGATGAGGAACTAAAGTAACAGGCCTAGCACAGCAGCTTGATGTTACTGCCCAACCTTTAGGACAACCGAACGAAAGGAACACATTCATCTGTGCATCAGAAGATGGTGGCACATATTTCTAACTTGAGTTAACGTGACTAGGACTAACATGAGCAAGGCCACTGTTATGAAGCAATGTGCTGGCAAGTCACAATTTATTATTATATTTAGTTTTCAAAATAAAAGCACTTTGTTAAGTCTGCAGGCATGAGCGCCCATGTTTAGATGTCACAGCAGACTGTTTTCTAATCAGTATAACATATATCTTCACTTCATGAAGAAAACCAGTTTGGTAAGTCAAAAGTTTTTGGTAAGGCATTTGTGTCCGATAGATGATAACCCTTACAGACTTCCATATTCGGAAGAGCAACAGATCCCAGTGAGAAATTTCCAGTGAACTGGCAGAGCTCTGCGGCTCTGCAACAAGTCCTCTCTCCCTCTCCTCCAGAATAAGACTGCAGGAAGACAACCTGGTTTTGTCCTAACACTGTCTCTCTGAGCTGCCCATTTCTAATAGTCAGAGGAAAAACACCACTTCCCAAGGGCGGATTCGGGTCTCAAGTGAACTGAATAACCCTGTGGAAGAGGCTGTCTTTCTTCTGTCTTGAGCAGAAATGAAGGGAACAATGAGGCTAACACAGGTAACACTCACCTCAGGTAGTCAAGCCACCAAAAATCAAGCTTCTAGCTCACGTCAGCACTTTAGGCTCCCTTCACAGTCAGAGACACAACAAGCACCCAGGGGAGACAATTTTCCCACCTATTTTAGGAGGGGCTGAACTGCCCTCTGGAAATACCTGTTGTGTCCTGACTGGCAAGAGAAGGAAGACAGACCAGCAGTTTGGATCGTGGGCAGCAGCCCAGCTTTCAGACAGCTGTTGCTGGATGAGCGCCCTTAGGCATCTGGGCCAAATACCTTTGTCAGCTTCAGAGAGGAGCTTCACATTTTCAGTATTGAAACCTTCTAAAAAGAATCAGAAAAAAATAGCAGAAGATATTAGATCATATTGCAGGCTATTTATTGGACACTTGCATTTTAAAACTGAATCATCCTCTGCTATGTGAGGGCAAAACAAGAGCAATCAGAAACAGCTGCAGTGATTTCAGTTGAAGGACTAAACCTTCCAGCCTGGGCTAAGATCTTGCATGCTCCCTGGTCACTCTGGCTAGCGCTATACTCACCAGCATCTTGGAAGATCAGATGATAAGCTTGCACATCCACATGGAATTTTCCGCAACAGCCACAGGCAAAGCTTACTTCAGTGATCCAACCTCAAACTTCCTATCAAGGCATTTCAGTTCCCGTATTACTGAAGACAGAGCACAGCTGGCTACAGCTTTTGGGGGCAGTAAAACTGCATGGAAAATTCAGGGTGTAGATTTAAAATACTCAAATAATTATTATTAGAAGCCCCAAGACCCTCTGAGTTCCATCTCTGACTAGCAAGAATCATGCTGAAACAACTGACAGTGAACATAAGAAGCACTATACACTCTTTGCAATGTTATAAAGAAGCATTCCTGATTTCTTTATAAATCATCAAGCTATGCCCATATCTGAAGACAGCATCAGGCGACCTGAACTGATAGTCTGATCTGGTGCAGCAAATCCCACTTTGTTTTGATTTCAGCCTCTTTTTTTTCCACCACCAATAGTTAGGGTTTGATATGCAGGGCACTGGGATAATTATCACTGCATCTGTTTTCTCTATTACAGACTGCATTTTTAGCCATATAATCACTTACAATTGGATAGAGGATTCTCAGAGTGTGTTTACCAAAGAAGTGTATTGAGAGGCATCTGTTTCATGAGAAAAAAAAAAGGTCAAAATTGAATACTTACCCTGGAGCAATGCTGAAAATATGCTACATACCAAAGTCCAGGCTACTACTTTATTAAATCAAATTTTAATGCCTCCTTGTTAATTTTACTAACCTTTCCTGCACCAGACATGCCCAGAATTCATGAGCATCCTTGCCAATATTAGGAAGCAACTGATGCTAACCAAGAACAGAATGCAGGAAAATTTAATTCTCAGAGTAAAACCAGCTTGTATTTTGCACTGTTATAATAAGCAAACTCTAATTAAGTGTACTAAGCAAAACCCTGGCTTGCAGAAGTTCTGCACAGACTGCAAAAGCTCTGAAGGGCAGGAGATGCTTTACTTGACAGCTCCTGCTAAAGAAAATAAAAATAAATAGTTATACGGAACATTCACATAACCCCTTGCTCATTTCAGAGTCTGTGGTTTGCAGATCACTGCAGAAGAACTAAAATTGCAATACTTGGCTAAGTGAATTCCCACATATTTCTCTTGAAGTCTTGTTGTTCTTTGAAGACCGAGGAAGTTTCAAGTATTAAACCATCTTCAAAATCTTTATGAGACAGTGTGACAAGGTACTTTGTGCTTGTAGGGAGATGGAAAACCAAAGATCTGAAATTTTTTCCAGCTTTTCTTATGCTACTTATGGTGCATTTTCTTATGCAACACCCTTGTACACAGAGATACTCTCCTCTCGCCTGTCTGCTCTCTCCTCTCCTCTCCTCTCCTCTCCCCTCCTCTCCTCTCCCTCCCAGTTCCTGGCGGAGTAGCTAGCAGAGTACGACGTTGGGCTGCAGAGCAGGGAGATCCATTATTTGAGAGATGACACTTCACAGGCCTTGGGCATGTCTCAGTGGTTGCCCCACACTACTCCTTTTAGCCTCTTTGTAGAGGTGTAGAGGTCCCCAGATCCAAAACCCGAAGGATCGGGTGGATGAAGTTAAAAACACTTTGCCTGGGGACGCTCAGCCCTTACACACCTGCATATGTCTTGTTGCACTTCTTTGATACTGTGATAAACTACTTCTTTTCATAGCTGCCTCCCTGAAGCAAACTACCAAACAGGTTTCTGATTGCTAACAATTATTCAATCCAGAGGTTGCTTTGCATGGGTTTTGCATTTGCATTAAAGCTCTGGGATATATGGTGACTTCCATATCTATCCATCTATCCATCTATCCATCTATCCATCCATCTATCCATCCCACCCACCCAGAGCTACCAGCCTTAACTGGTGTTAATAAAACAAGGCATAATATTTCAATATTTAGAAAACCCCACAGCATGAGGTGAGATTTAAATAAAAGCATGCTTCAAAGTCAGAAAAATGACCATCGAAGATTGACTTCTTACTCTCTCAGCTAGCTGCTGTCAGTGCGAAGAACTAAGCAATTCCACTTTTTAATGTCATGTAAATTATACCACTGTGTTGTGATACATCAATTAAGTTCTTTGAATAAATTAATCAGAAAATTCTGTAAGGATGCTTCTTTGCTTTCTAAAGGGAAAAAATAATAAACCCAAACATAAACCCAGGCTTTGTGTTTATCTGGTGGTTTGTTTTCCTCTGGAGTTAATTCATGGGTTGAAATCTCCATGCATGTATATTCACACATGTAAATAAGGAATGAAAAGCTTCACATTCTGTGTGAAAGGCCTCAAAACACTTCTCATAATTTAACTTAATAGATGTTAGCAACATGCCAACTAAATAAAGTGCCTTACACACATTTAGATGAAGCATCAGATTTGCAGCTGACTGACTACTGCTCCATTATTTCTACTAATTACATATTTATCTGCCTTAAGGAGCAGTTTTACTATTGATTCAACTAGAAACAGCTTGCACACAGCCAAAAATAAAGCAGCATTATGAAGTCAGACTTTTACATGCAAATACAGGACCCAGTTAGCAGGGTATAAAGCAGCAGAGTCATGTAACTTCACGACAAGCTGCACCACCTCATCACACGACCAAAATTGTTTCATCTCAGGTTTTAACATGAAATCAGACAAGTTGGTTAAAATCAGATGAACTTATGAGTAATATGGTACATGTGAACCTCTTCTGGTTAGTGTAAACACATCAGTGCAACGCAAAAGAATGAGAGTCAGATTCACAAATGCTGAGTATCATTGAAGCTCATGGCATGAAGAGCTTGGGTCCTTTGTAAGGGAGTAATGCTGTGTTTGGAACAGAAACTAATTTCTCAAAAACTAATAGACTTTTCTCTCTGCTTTAGTACACACGGAATGAGCTGAGATCAATCTTGGTTATGCCTGAGTTTTGCTGTAGCATAACCTATGTTAAAACATTATGAGTCAACACCCTTCCTACCTAACCCTTGACTGCTGCATCGAACTTAGATCCTGATTTTTAATTTAAATCCTGAATTTTATTTAAATTAAACAGTGATTTTTAATGCTTACAGCTTCACAGTAGTGGCTCTGGCTATGAGAGGAAATGAGTGCAATGTTTATCTGTTGCACAGAACTCTCAGATGCTGGGTTTGCTTAGCCATCTCCAGGTATAATGTGCTTTCATTAACTAATAAAAGGTGCCCCTACCCCTTCTCTCCCTCAAACAACTGTACAAAGCAAAAAAACTTGAAAAAAAGAAACATCATCAAATGCTGAGAATTCAAATCGAAGCTAAAACACTGATGCTGAAACTCTATGTAAATGCACTGATTTATGCAAACAAAAAGCCTAGAAGCTGAACCACTGCAATAACCTGCCCCATCTCAAAATCAGTCCCTGTAATGTTCTCCAAAATTCAATGCCCACAAGGAAGTATCACAGCCAGGTCAGGCAGCCATAGTCAAAGTCTTGCTAGTGAGAAGACAGTGGGAAGCTACCTTATAGTGTGCTTTGCTTTACTTTTTTTTTTTTCTTTTTTTTTTAAAAAAAATTAATCTAGGCATTTAGGGGTTTTGACATCTAGTGCATGAAAGGTATGTATGTGATTACTGTATGCAGAAGCAGAAAGGGTGTATATTGTACAATTCTAGTATAGGTGCTGAAAGTGTATGCATGCCTGTGTGAGTAAATGTACAATACATGTTGTATATTTTCAAGGGAACACATGAGTGTTTCTTTTGGGAATAATGAACAGAGTGCTAGCTGGTGGGGGGGGACTGAAAAGTCCGCCCATCCCCATGCAAACCCAAGCATCGTCTGTACCGCGTTCTGGCAAATAATAAGCATTAATGCCCTTAAACAATGTGTGCTCGAAGAAAAAGGATGGATGGATTGAGGGAGGGGAGGTTTGTAAATATTGCCCACAAATCATTCAGTACTTCTTTCACAGTGCAGTATTAAAGCCAGACTAAATTAGCAGTCCACTTCCCCCGCTCTCCTTCCCACTCAAGTCATGTCTGTTTACCCTCAGTAATGACAAAACGTAGACAACTGTCTGCTAGGACTGTGGTGACATTGGCACACACATACCAGACAAGCAGAATGTTGTGGGAAACAGAGATTGAAGCATCTTGATATACGAGAAACAATTATCATGGGAATTGTTGTTTCTCAGTGCAACAGCTATAATAAATAGTTGCCATATGCTAAGCACAGATGCCTCCTTGAAAAGCAGCCCTGTGATGGCACAGCCCACGTTCTCCAGAGTCTGGGGCTTTGACGAAATGATTGGCTTTTTGCAGGCAGAACCGCAGCCCCAAGGAAAGGTATCTCGGGCCACTGAAGAGCTGAAGGGGGAAAAAGGCTCAGTAAGAGCTTTGTGTTTCGCGGGTGGGTTTTGCGGGGGAACTGGGAGCCGATCACTTCAGTCAGGTGAGAGAGACTGAGATTCCTTTTGGTAACATGGATTTCACCTCTGCTTGCTTCTCAAAAAACCAGATAAATGGAGCGGCACAGAAAACCTCTTTGGGGAAGAAGTACTACGTATCAGAACTGCAAGAGGATTTGGTGCACTGCGGGGGTTTCAGGCTTTGTTTGATTTCAGGACTTATGGGTGGAATGGTTCATATACATATATATGCACGCACACACACACGCACATATGCAGGTAGCTTCACCCATATGTCACAAGATTGTTCTCTCCATCTAGACAGGAAAAAGTTATTTTTTCAGCAGGGGAAGGCAAAGAGAAGTAAATGGAAAACTGTGAGTTGTTTCCACCTATTTCACTGACACATCACAGGAGGCTTGTCCTGTTCAACACAGAAGGCAAAACAAAACAAAAAATCCTAACAGGTCAAAATAAACCAGGCAGACAAACGTACACAGTATTGAGCTGAGGCCGGCAGGACTGATGCTATTTCATCACTGCTCCTGTTTTCGCATCTGCCTAGAGCCCAAGTTCTTTAAAACCCCACCTCCCGTGCATTCACAAAACACTACAGGCGTACCTCCAGCCTTTCCCCTGCACAACGCAAAGGCTAGATTGCCAAAGATACATGCCTAAAAAGGCAGAGAGCCCAGACCATTAAATGTCTGAAGGCACCTAGCTACCAGATTTCAGGGGGAGTTAGAAGGGTAGATTCTTTGGGGCGAGGGGGATGTAAAAACCCCCAAATATTACCCGTATCATTAGGCATCAAAAGCTTACCCCCCCGCCCCTCGCCTCTGTATCCTTCAAGGTTTTACAGCATTCAGCAGTCTCAGTCCTCGCACTATGCTACAAGCAAGTATTAATAATTTCTACTTCTTCACTTGTACTAAAATGAAATTACAGTCTCAGTCTGGGCATCTAGGTGTTACTGCAACAGAAACATCTGTTTAACGCTCAGAACTTCGCTGCCAGCACACACTAGAACTGACGCTCCACTAAGTGAGAAAACTGGATGCAAATCTAAACCTGCCAATGATCTCGGGGTGTGTGTGCCACTTTAAGAATGTGGTAGGGCATATATTTGGAAAGCCAGCTGTAAACCCCTTAGACAGGCTTTGGAAAAAGCCAACCCATCATGCACAGCAGATGCTGGCTTCATAAATGTCACAGAAGGCAGTGATGTAACCTGCTGTACTCTTTGGCTGACATAATTTATGTGTGCTATCATACAGAATGCTAATAGTTTTTAAAATACATTTTTAAAAGTGTTAACCAAATTAATAAAACATGTCCCAAAAATCTTGGCTAGTTCTTCATTTCTCATATGATTAACATATGACAGCGATTAACAACTAAGAGAAATTTCCAATAACTTTTCAAATTTTTCATTCATACAGTCCCTTTTAATCAGAAACTTTCTTTTATCTGAATTCAGTTGTATGCTTTGCTAAGAGCTGTAACATCAACAATACCAGGAACTTCCTTATTATTATCCTATTTATGCCAAGGATTTTGATTGCTACCCCCCACTCCCATCCCAAATTTAAAGGAAAATGGAAAACTGTTAAGGAAAATTAAACCCTGCCGAGTGGTTGCTACGCATTTTGAATAGCCCTTTTGTGCATGTATTATATATACATACATACTACACGAACCTTTTATTGGCTAAATTTGTATCTAGTGTATGTTTATTAAACAGCAAAAAAAAAAAAAGCCACTGTTAAGAGGCTGTCTCTTTTCAGCTCTTGCTGCATTTGTACTTACAAGATAGCTGAATAAAGGACAAATGCTCAAGTGTTAAACATTCTTTTTTTACCATATGAAGATTTTATGGCTTCATACTTGGAGTTCTTAGAAGTTCTCCTGTTTCCAGGATCTTTTGGGGCTCTTACCGAAACCTTTGAAACTAATTTTTTTTAAAGCTGACCTATTGGTCATTGGGGAAAAAAAAAAAAAAAAAAGCAACAAAACCCCAGGATTTTTCTCACCAGCCTTGCTATTAGCCTATTCAAGATATTGTACAACAATGACAATATCAATATACAAGCTATTTTAACTCTGTGAATTCCGCAGCGCTGTTTCGTCTGAGGGATATAGAGACTCAGCCCCCAGTGCTGCACCTGGCCGCTGACAGAGCAGCCTTTTCAGACAGAGCTGGAGAAGGAACGAAATTCAATACTGGCACCAGAGTCGGCTTTAATTTAGACCTAGGATTGGAGGCATTTTGCAGTCCTTACTTAAACCTCCTCCTCACAACATTTTTGCTGAAATCAAGGGAAGCACCAGCAGGAACAAGGACCCCTTTGGATTCAGCCTGTAGGTAGCGCCGTGCAAAACAAACTCATTGCTGAAATGAGACTGCCCTTGGCTGGGGTGGCACAAGGAAGCAGTTGAGCCTAACAAGTGCTACCCAACAGTTTTGGGTCAGTACGTGCAGGAGGGAACTGAAACCACGCGAGGAAGACAGAGAAGTGAAGTCCAGTCACTCCAAACTGGAATTTAGCTGCAATGTGCAAGTTGGCACTTGACAGCTGTGAAAAGTACCAGGAGACATTCAGCAAGAAGAAAGAGTCAGGACCCTGGCTTTACGGTTTATTTGAAGGAGAAGTTCAGGCACATCAAACAGCATCTATGACGGACCTGAAATGTGTTCGCAAAGGGCAGGAAGCTTTCCACCTCTTTTAGCCCATGCTCATTAAGGAGGGCAATTTCCTTCTGCTTCCTCTGGATGAAGCGGCTTGTTCTGGCGACATTTGCAAGTGAAAAATCTGACACTCAAATGAAGGGAAGGGTTAGAAAACCAGTAGCTGATGGAGTTAATGACAAGAGGTATGTGCTCCTGAATGTTAAATCATGGTGTGTCCAACAGAAGTGACACAAAGCAGTCTTACAGAATAGATCAAGTTGAACTGAATGGCATTAATTTCCCGAGTTACACATTTTGCCAGCCACTTCTACCGGGAGCCCTGCCCTAGCCTCCCTGTGTAGATCCTCCCAGCTGAACACACTGCTGTACTGTCAATGCCTCAGAGCGCGCTTCAGGAGCCAAGTTAAAGCTTTTAGAAAAAATGCAGCTGCAAATTATTTCCTCATTTCTTTGTACAAGCTAAGGCTGAAGTGCTTTTACAAGAACCGTTACAATACACTGCCCACAAGGAGTTCTCCAGGAATCCCCTGAGCTTGGACTCTAAATGTAAGACAGTTGTCTCCACCATTTCTCAACACCGGCAATGACAGACGAGCTTGGAGCACACCCTGCTCCACGATGTCCTCCGAGCTGCAGCAGCAGTGAGGCAAGACAGCCATCACACCCGTATCTCACCAGCCTTTGGCTGCCATGAAAGGGACAAGTACATGCGGCACCAGCACGTCCCGCTGTGCTCTGAATGCCACCACAATGGAAACACTGAGGGACCAAAGGGCCAAAAAAAGCTGAGTGCAGAATTGCTGGGGATGTTATTCCTCACTGGTGCCATAGCGCTTCTCCGCAGCCAAATAATTTGAGCGTTTATTTCCTCATCTGTAAGCACTTCAGCTAATTTATTTCAGGTCTTACATCTGTATTTTCTTGCGGCAGATAAGAGCTTGAATGTTGTTGCCCACCTCATTGGCAGCAGTTGTCTTACAGCACTGCTCTGAACGGGGGTTATCGCAGCCATCAAGTGACACCTCCCGCTCACGTCGCTCACTCGTCTTGCCGTGCCAGAGAGGGGGACCCTGGTTGTTTCTGACTCTCCCTTTCTTTCCCCTCTGCTGCCCCGCTGGCTGATTTCTGAGGGACAGTGCGGCCTCCAGGGAGAGTGGCTCAGCCCGCTGAGCCCAGCGGCTATTGTTAACTCCGCTTTCAGACACCTCTCATTCAGGACAGACTCTTAAGCTTGTGTCTGGAGTGTCAAGAGTTCCTGTAGAGGCATCTTCATCTAATCTCCTCTGGGATAGTCTTAAGTGTCTTGTTTTCCCTTTTTCTCGTGCTTGGGCTTTGTCCCTTTTGGTTTGCACGGCAGCTAAATTCTCAAGTTGACAGCAGTTACTGAGAATCTGAAGGTAACTTCAAGTATCTCTTTCAGAGGAAGAAATTCCTCCTATTTTCTCAGCTCTACTTTGGATAGAGTGAGTAGTTGTCTTGGCTAATTACCTTAATTGTTCTGCTCAAAGACAGATATGGTATCTGCGTTGAACTCAAGTTTTGCAAGGCATTTAAAAAAAAAAAAAAGGCAGGAATAACCAATGGTTTCGAGCATGCAGTGCGTATTTTAAATAGGACAAAACCTCGTATTTGAAGAGCTGTGCCCATGTTCCTCTGCAGTAGGCTGGGAATGGACACAGGAACTTTGTACCTCACTAGATTTTCAAAGGAGATAAGCTGTTAGAAAAAGTGATCTTCAGATCAGATTCCTAAATGTACACATGTAAACAGAGAAGAAAGCTCCCAAAGCATCATGGATTCACAACTGTAATGTAGTCGCTAGGAGCTGATGGAATATTACCCCACAGAGGTAATAGCCTGATGTTCAACAACCATTTTAAACCAAGTTTACTGAAAAAAAGAAGGTTTGTTTAATAATTTTCTGCACATTTGTCTATCTGCATGTATGCCTAGCTCTCTTAATGGCCAGTTGAGTTAAACAGCCAGTTTCCATCAAGTTTGATGGAGGTTGAAATTACACTCCAAGATACTAAATTCCTGCAAGTCTCACTAGAATGGACACCTAGGTTGAAGAAGGTGGTTCTGTTTGTGCCCTTATTGATGAAAAGTCTTCAGCAGAAGATAAAGCTTACTAGGTGCAAGGAACCCATACGGCATACATTATGTCTCAGTTATGGGGAAAACCCTCGGCTAGAGCCAACACTATTAAACACCAGAGTATACAAGCACAAAGCAGAAGTCCCTCGGAGATCACACTCCCCAATTCCTCTGCCCTTGACACCACAGAACTCCTCATCTTAAATCTTTAAAAAAAATTCCTTAGGTGGATGATTTTCAGGTTTCCCTGTCTTGGTCCCATGGCCCATTTAAAACATGCGAATCAAAGCAGAAATACAAAGTATTATACAGGCAGTCAATCTACCTTATTCATAGATAGTCTCTTACCACTTGTTCCACTTACCATCTAAGTGCAGGTGATTAAAAAAAGATGAGTGGGAGACCCGTGCTAACAAGTGTTCTGCATGGGCAAATGCTTTCTGAAGGTAATACTTATTTCATTTATGGCACTACCAAGTACTACTGGCCATGGCTGATGGGGCATTTGCAAGCACATGAAATTTAGCCAAGTATCTTGTTTTGCTAAGGATGAAAAGCTTCCCAGAAACATATTCATTTCAACAATTTTCTGGTCCAGATCCCT
The DNA here is from genome assembly GCA_013398295.1 of Chionis minor. Classification (NCBI taxonomy): domain Eukaryota; kingdom Metazoa; phylum Chordata; class Aves; order Charadriiformes; family Chionidae; genus Chionis; species Chionis minor. The sequence goes on from VZSF01009336.1 coordinate 310,043, forward strand.
CTAGTCACTTCTTATTACAGAGAGAGTGGAGAATGAGCGGAAAGGTTTGAGTTTTCAAGGCTATATATTTGAAAATCCAGTAAGAGGGGAGTTACCCATCTGGTTCTGAAGGGCTGCCAGAAGAATATTAGTAATATCAGAAATTTGTGTGAGCTGAGTAACACAAAGCATTGAATGAAAGCAATTTGTTCCGAGAGGAATCCGTCTTCATATTATTTTGCTGTTGTATCTTATCCAGCTGCTGAATTCTGCAGTTTTGCTAAAATTTCACACCCTCTGCTCAGTTAAGGAAAGTCAGGAATAGCGTAGAGTATCTGTCTTCCTCCTCCTAATAATGTTCAAGTGCTTGTTGAAGTGCAGATAGCAACACTTTTTCTCATAATCAATGACTCTGCGTAGTTAGGTGGTATCATTTGAAGGGGCAAATTTGATTTATCTGTATGAATCAGCAGACTTTTCATTATCATTATGGTTTGGCTGTTGTTACAGAATTTATCTATGTGGTTTAGCATTTTGATGACAAATTACAACTGTCAATATGGTTAGCTTTTCCAAGATGGTCACCAAATGAAAACTGAATGCCACAATGTCAGGTTTTGTTATACATATGCTCATTCCGTTTATGTTTACGTGATGATGAACTTTGCTGCTGCCTCCAATACATGCCTCTCTCACTGCAGATTTGAGGTAGCAGTGTCACATCAATGAAATTAAGCGGTAAAGAGACAAGGAGTGAACATCTTTGAAACAGCATAGAAAACGCGCACACTTCACACAATTTCAGAAGACCAACTCTAATCTAAAGCCACATCTCAGAGTGCATTTGCAAATACTCTTCTGAAAGCTTCCTAAATCTGCAACCAGATTCTGTTTCAGGACGTTGCCAAATGCTCGAAGAAAAAACGAGGCACCACAGATTCAGGATTATGAGAAGTATAAAAAACCATGGCCAAAAATAGGTCTTTTGGGATGTCATTGAGTCAAAGAAATAAGGCAACAATGGCCGAGAAGGGAGGAACTTCCAGGAAATCAAACAGGATCCAAGGAATACAAATGTGTCTTTCACCAGAAAAAAGCACCAAACTTAAAAAACCCAGCCCCCAAAACACAACACACATCCCCCCAAATACTTGAAAAGACAAAGGACTAGTAACCACCTGTAAAATGTAATACAGCATATGCTGATGTGCAAGTAAGGAATACTGCAAAGAAACATGAACCTTGCCATTTTCAATAGAGAAACTGTGGCTGCACGCGTTCATTAATTACTGGGGGTGTTGCTGTTGGTACTTAAAAGCAAAGGCAGCCAAAATAACAGCACTGAAGAATACCAGATGGATAATTCAAATTCTGAATATTCTGCAGGAAAAACCCCTTTGTATACCAAGTGATCTTTGCATTTATGCTGAAGTGTCTTTGTTAATGCAGATATGATAGCACCTTTTAGCTGAAAGCAATAGTGATTCTACTGAAGAAGACAACATGTAAACAAATAAATACTATTTCAACTGAGAAACAAAACCTTTGGAGCCTGAAAGACCAGGTTTGAAGGAGACACTAGGTATGTCTCAGCCAGGGTGACAAAGGGAAACAGATCACGTATCCAGACAACTTGTTGATGGATATGCTTGCCAAAGATAATTTAGTGCTGAACACAGAGCTGAAAGCAACCAAGTAAAAATCAATAGGCATCCAAGCGGTGCTGTGTAGAGCAGTTTTACAGAGGACAGCAGACATCAAAGTATGCAGTGAGAGCGAGCTGTGGCCTTTTCAGCCCTCCGAACTGAATTAAGTCAAATGCACATGGCTTCTTCATACAATGCTAACAGGATAGAAGGAAGACTTAAGCCCGTCAGCAAGAACAGAGCAATGGATAAACCTCTTTGACTAAGACTTAGTTTATTTAGTCAGATGGGGTGAAAAAAAAAAGATCCACCAAAGCCCCCCTGAAACCATCACTATCCCATCTGTCTGTGTTATTAACAAAGAATTGTCCAAAGGCTGAGTGGTGTTAACAAGGCACCTCTGCTCATTTGAACTATACGAAGGTGCAGAAAGTCATAAAGTTAATACATTGTTAAACATTTACCAGACAAAAACAACAAAAGGTCGTGAGAAAACCAAGAAGATCCACTACCAGCATTTATTTCAAGGGTACAACTGCGGGCCATGAAATCCAAATTAGAGACAATTTTTTTTCTTGTCCCATCAGCAAATCAAACCTCATCAAATTCTTGCTTAAAAGAGGAGGTGTGTGTAAATCACAAAGGTAAAGCACATCACATCTCTATTCAGCTGTGATCCCCTCTCTCTTCCTAACCAGAGACTGGCCCAAGAAAACAGAACTTCTCAAAGTACCATTAAAGAAGGAAGATGTGTGTTATGCTGCATGCACAAATGATGGGTAAAATCCAGCAGCAATACAGATCTTGTCTAATGCACTAGAAAGTCAGAAAACAGACACAAAACATCACTCACTGACAGTAATATAATAGCGTGCTCCCCCGGGACTGACACATGCAGAGTACTGATTGGCCTGCATGTATTTTTGGGATGCAATGCTGCTAGTGTTTTTTCAGACAAAGGAAAACTGGGAGCCCTAGAACTCATGCAAAGAAAATGCCATTATCAATATAACTTTTCAGTGTTTGGACAACCCTGGGAGCTTTCATCAGGCTTCTTTCAGAAATTACAAGAATTCACATGCCATCTGTTTGTCCCTAAAAGTGCAACAACTGCTGCCATTATCAACCCTTCTCTGCCAAAAGGGATGAAATCGACTCCAGCCAGCTTCCCCCATGCAAAGATTGCTTATTCCAGCATGAACTGCATTCAAACTATTAGGCAGGAATTTGGAGATGATTCCTGCAATGTGAACCCACTCCGCTGGATCCAGCAAGTTATGGCTGGACAACTGATGCCAAAGGGAATTTGGATATTCAGTGGATGCCTGAATCATCATCACCCAAAACTGTCTTGAAGCTTATGAATTACAGATGTGCAATGTCCATTCCTGCCAAACTGATGAATGCTTATGCATTAGTAATGGATTCAAATGCACAAAGATATGCAAGTTCCAAGCCATACCAACTGAGTGACTGACAGCGGAAAGGAACAGAGTTTGCAAGATCGCTCCAGTGAAGATTTGGCAGAGAAAGATGAAAAAGAGAATAATCATGTTATCTGCAATACCACGTTCAAGAAGCATAGTGTTATACAAGACCTGTGAAATAAATATCTGACATGCTTCCACAGGGGGAAAATGTGTCTCTTGGTGGTATATTTAAACTTATCAGTTCCCCACTTGTGTTCAGAGTCCCTTTTTTTACCCACAAACTATGTAATCAGATGAAGTGAGGATCATTGTCAAAAACATGCTTGGCAGCACTGAACTATGGCACTGAGAAAGTCATCACATCCAAACAAACTCTAGAGGCTGAAATACCTGCAAGGAGATTCGTAAGAATTTTGATCACAGGAACCACCAGCGAGAGGAACACCTGAGCTTGGCTCACCAGCTGTTGGCTGGGCAAGACACTCGCTTGTAATTTGTAAGATCTCCTCGAGTGCCTTCTTTTGGCAGATGATCCAGATGCTAAAAGTGCACAAACTTTCCTTACTAAATAAGAAAACAGGCTTCAATGGCGACACCAAGATAGGGCCAAGAGAAAAAAAAAGCGGTTCTGCTCTTTCTCTGCCCTGGGTGGGGTGCTCTATTCTGTCCTTAGTGGTACCGTGTGTTATCTACTGACACAAGGATTTGTGTGGTCATGCAGAGAACTAGACTGGAAAAAATGGGTCCAGCCACAACCCCTCCACCCCCCAACCCCCGCAAACTCTGAAGTAGTCTGAAAAGGTTATTTCCAGCTGAATCTGCTCCAGTTCACCATTAGGCTGCAAAAGAAAAGCATAGTAAAAGGAAAAGAATAGTACAAGGGTGAGAACAAGCAGCCAGAAGCAGAGGAAGTGTGGAACTACTGCTTTTATCAACACTGACAACTTATGCCGGCTTAAAGTATTTATCTGACTACAAGCCTGGGATCTTCCAAATAGCATCTCATTTCAGCTTATATATTACCACTCCATAATCCTGTCATCACTGCCTGAAGCGGGTCAAAACACTGCAAGGGAAGAGGATTTTTGCAAAAGAGAGTTTCTTTTTCAAAAACTAAACTCAAGCCTTTCTTCAGGTGTGAAAATGACTGAATACCTGAAGACTACTCCTCCACATTTAGATCCAACGTGATCCCTCACCCCAAAATATGTCTTGCCTCATTGCCCTTGACAAACACTACTTCCCAATTACCAAGCATGCAAAGTCTCAATCAGAGAGCATCCTATTGGGAAGATGACTGAAGAGACTGAGAAGGAAAACCCAGAACAAACTTGCAAGAGCCAAAACTGAATAAATCAATCACGTGTATTCAGAGACCATTTCACCTTCGTGGCTGATTAACTTAACCTCAGCACTCCTCTCCCAAGCTTCAGAAGCGATAACCGTTCCCCATTCCCCTCTTTCCTTGCATGCCACACACAGTCTGTTGCCCAGGTCTGACAGGATGCAAGACCTGTGCAGGTCTCTCACCTCCAGCGGGAAGAACAAGCAGTCTCCACACAGCTCTGGATCACCAACGGTGTCAGTAACCAGCATCAGCGTGAAAGCTTTCGGCCAGGATTTTAAAATAAATGCTTTTTTCTCCATCAGCTCCCATCCCCAGGATGCTTCGATTTTTTACATTGGTATGAAAAAAAACCTTCAAACATTTAAACCTTCAAACCTTTTCCTTTTCATTTTGTTCATTTTGGCTCAACTTCTTAGTTTCAATTCACCTGTTATTAAAGTGAATTGACTTTTGTAATCAAAATATTTTAAACACATTATACTAAATATTTTATTCTAAAAGCTTACCATAATCTGCCATGTTTTATCGCAATTTAATATTACATTTTTGCATATTTTAACATAAAAAGAAACGGACATGACTGAAATAAGAATTTCAGCCTCCTGAAATAAAATGATTCAGGCAATCTGAAGGAATAAGAAGTGGTGTATCTCTCCTACAACCAATATAAATGCTTTTTCATTCCACACAGATTCTGAAAGCAAGGATCCATAATGTTCACTTTCCGTGTATCTCCCATCCCTACAGACAGCGACTATGGGGCAGCTGCGGTGGGTACCCCAGACCTGTGTTTGCTGTCTCAGTGGTAGCGCTGGTGCTGCTCACCCTTTGGACAAAGCACATAACCTGCAGCGCTCTGCCTGAGCTGCAGCACATTAGTAACAATTTTTCTTGGACTTTTTTGTGAAATCGGTTGTTGGGCCAAAACTTTTACATTCAGCACCAGTCCCTCTAGCATCTGCACACTCATTTGCTTCATCTGAATCAAAAGTTTCTTTGAGATCAGGGGATTTTGCATGTGGAACAAACTCAGGCCAGTTCAGATGATGAAGTTAACCTTCGGAGCGTTCAGGTGATGAAAGAGGTCTCATCTCACTCTAATGACTCAAACCCACCTTTGCTGTAAAAGCCTCCTATCCCAGGCAGCCTACAAGCCTGTCTGAAAAACTCCTGGAGATCCGACAGTCATTCTCTTTCTCTCATGCCCCTCTCCAGGCCCTTGCATCAGCACTGAAAATAATCCCAGAAACAACAAGAAATTCCTACTGGAGGGAGAGACGGCGCGTCCGGGAGGGAGGCAGGTAACGCAGCTCCCTCCTTCTCCCCAGCAGATCCTCCCCTCGACGGGCGCACACACCAAAGGTTTTATGAAAGTGACATATGTCTAATTGGCTGAAAGGTAATATTCAAAGGCCCGCCACTCCTCTCTGAGCTCAGGGACTGCAGCTGGCAGAGTGTTAAATCAGTTAACAGTTGGGCCCATTACTGCGCTGCACCACTGCTGCTGCTGCTGCTGTTACCGGGGCTGCTGCCCAGTTTGGCTCATTGAGCTCCCCAGTCAATGGAGAAGGCATCTCTATTGTGCACCTCAAAGCATGCTCACAGCCCCTGAAAGAGAAACAGGCCCCAAACTACTGGGGCAGATCGTATGACAGGATTACTTGCTTGTTGTTCCTCTTTCTTTCTTTTTTTTTCTTCTTCTTTGAAGGACTTCTATTGGACTACAGGAAGGAATTACGTGAGGGGGAGACCATATTACATAGTGACAGCTGGAAAACTGGGGATTGCAGACTAGTAACAGAGCTGGGTTCCTTCTGTGCCGGCTGGACACCTACCTAAGGCATCTTTTAATTAATTTGTGCAGAGAGTGATCTCCAGAACCCAGGCAGCACAGAGCAAATCCTTGCGCAACTGATGTTAGGGGCAGCCTGCCCCCCACACTGCGGCGAGGACAGGATTTTTTCCACAAAAGCGCACGCAACGGCCCTGCTTTGCAAACCTTAGAGCACAGCAGTGCAAGCAAGTATTTATTGTTCGTACAGGATCCAACCATCCCCATCCAGGAAATGTGTTAAAGCTGTGATTGAGCAGAGATCTGAATGCCTAACACTCCACAGCCACAGCACGGATCAGGTTCTTGGCTGGTAAAAAAATCAGTATTTCTCTAACAGTGTCAACAGACACTGACTGGCTGCAAAACTTCCCTAGCAGCCCAACAGCGCTGCTGCAACTAGTTCTGATACCCCTGTCTAAGCAACATCAAACAGGCAATTTATATCCACCCCTCCGTTTTTTGCAAGCCAAGGCTATATGTACCCACCTCAGAAGCCTGTATATGTGCTGGCAATAAAACGTCTACCGTTTGCCTTTCAGGGCTGTAGACAGACACAGCACCAGGGACCTCCACCACCCCTTAAGATGAGGACAGTAACTGTTACATAGCTACCCATGAAGGCACGAAGGGCATCATTGTCTGGAATTTCAACATGACCCTTAGCTGCTACACTCTCCTGGAAATGTGCAGATGTTACAAATTTCTGCTGAAGTACGTGCATACTCCTCATCTCACCTTGTTAGTAGCACCTCAAAGCTTTGAAATCCTTTAATTTCCCGCTCTCACTGTTCAAATATCACTCAGTAAAGCCACACTGTAATCTATCTTCTCAGCCACATGTAGAAACCAGTGCAACCATTTAATCTGAGTCGAAAAACTGTACAAATACGCAGTCCTGTCCTGCGTAAAAATAGCACTTTCAGTTGGGAGCTGCAAATCCTGCTGGAGGCTGGGCAGATGGTGTCTCATGCTACCAGTCTTCCTTTGTGTTTTTTGATTGAGGGAAAAATCAAGTTGTCAAATCTTAAAGCAAAGTGTTAAATTCTGCATTGTTTTGATTCAAAATGCATAGTATTCCAGGCCTGTAAAGCCAGCAAAACCTCCAAGATCTATGACATTCTTGGAGGGGAGAAAAGATCGCCCCAATTTTCCTCTGCGTCCTGGCACGTTTGCACCATTCTGGCAACAAACAAGGATACCAAAGTGGATTTAAAAGCAGACTGGCACCAAACGAGTTGCCACAAGAGAGGGTATAAATTTAGAGTGCTCAGGCATGATTGTGGTAACTGTAATAAACTGCAGATAAACGCCTTTATCATAACCACAATAAAGGCAAGGTAAGAGACCCGGCTTGCCACTTGACAAAAGCACAAAGCAGCGCCTCGTGCGTGCCACAGAATGAGACCCAACACTCAGGCACTCACCACAAAGCAGATGAGGCAATGTAAATCCCCACCCTTGCTGGCCTTGCGGTAATTTGTTCAGTATTTGTCCCCAGGGTGAATAAAACCAGCCTGTTGTGCCAGAACATCCTGAAATAGCAACATATGCTGAAGCTGTGCATTATTATTAACACCTAGAATTATGTCAGTATGTATCTCATCTTATCCTGCCCTACCACACACGCCATGTAGTCTCTGAGCACACAGCATTATTGCACTATTCAGTCATTTAATTAAAACAGTAATTGATGTATAGGGTGAAAAATAAATAGCCCTTTTTCTGAAGAGTTCACAACTTAGCCTTACGAAAAGATGGTATAGATATCTGACCGGATGCCTTAAAAATGGGAAGAAGAAAACAGAAGAAAACAGAAGAAAAACGGATTTTAGAAACGGGAGAAGTGAGGGGAGATGCCAGAAAGCCCAACCAGAGTGCGGCTGACTGGCCAGGCTACAGGTATGATTGATTGTGATAGGAGACAGAAAGGATAGGCTGGAGCAGAGAGAGGCTAAAAAGTTCTCTTTTGCTATGTAGGGACTGCAAAGGGACAACGTGTCTGAGAAAAGATTTTGGGAAAACAGGAGAGAGGCAAGACTGGATGGAAGGGAAAGGAATGGAAGGATGATGGGAGTCTTTGACCCCGAGGCTGGGGCTGACAGATCCTGGAAGTGACTGCTGTCAACCAGGGACCAAACCCCCATGGTCAGCAGGGAAAACACCGAGGAATACCAACACAGCAAACGAGAAGCCAAGCCATTTCACAGCTTCAGAGTGTTTAACACTACTAAACATCCAGACTTTCTGTGTCCTAAAGGCCATCGCTTTTTACCCTTGCTACTTTGGTCAGCTTCACCAACAAAGTTCATTTATCAGAAGCTGCTCTTTTCCCTTCGCATGCGAGATGGGTAGAACTACAGGACACAGACTACTTGGCCCTCACGTCTGGTATGCAGCTCCTGTTGGCACCAGGGCTGAGCTGGGGCTCTCAGTGTGTAATGAAGGGCAATACGGTCTAGCGATCCCAGCAGGCGAGGGCTGGGAGGTGGGCATGCCGTGCTTCTCGTGCCAGCTCTCACACTTTGCTTCTCCCTCTTTAAAATGGGAATACCACCTGCCAGCCCCACAGGCTTGTCACAAGGATTGATTAACGTTCGGAGACATTTTTCAGAGAGGGGGAAAGCTCACCAGACAGAGCTACAAAAAGGCTGCATGCAGGCAAATGGTTTTAGTATCACCGCTAGGGCTTAACATCGCGTTCACTCCACAAACTGGGGCCTACAGCATAAAGGAATTATGACATTTGGATTCAGTTGTGTCTGAAAGATTTGTGGCTGTCAGGCACAGCTACACCACGCAGCAATTACAGAACCAGCGACTCTTAACTGAGGGAAAAGTTGCTTATCTCTTGCCTTTTGCTTGGCTCCAAAAATCCCTCTGTAGCCTGGCACGTCTTCAGGGCTGTAGGTGTTTTTGTGCTCTGCCAGTCACAGTTTCTGCCTACCACACAAACTTTCTAACCACCACCAAAGGTGCCCCCTGACCCCAGGCTCCCATCAGAAAGCGTGCCTGCCCTTACATCCGAGCCTGTAATGCCAACACTTTATCAGGGGCATGTTAGCTCTGCTGCAGCCTTTCACATTTGCCCTAAAACTTGTAACTTGAATTTTGACGGCGCACCCCCTGCAAGTCGAGGGAAAAGGAAGGGATGGGGTAACCCGTACCACGGCGGGGCTGCCATTCCAGAGCACAGATAAAAGTGAAACCTGAGCGGAAAATGTTTGCGGTGCCACTGGCAATCAAGGGCCAGGTTGTCCCAGCAACGGGAACACTTCATCAGCTCAGCTAACAGATGGTCAGTGAGCAACAGGCAGCATATGTTCCAATAAGCACTGACATCAGCACAGATGGAGGGTGGGCAGGAGGCTGGCCCTGAAACATAACCTGACATTTCCTTCTCATTTGGTGCTGCATTGTTATAACTCACACAGGAAGATTAGCAGGGAAAAGTGAATAGCATTAGGGAATCTGCTCAGGAACCGATTACTAACACTTCACTGCAGTTTTAGATTTTTACTTAACCAGAGTGCAACATTGTTAACAACATTCAGGGGCAGAAAAGGAAAATGCAGTGGGTTTTAACGATGGGCCTTTATTTTCATCACAGGCAGGTTTTCCCAAGAACACTAATTAACAGATTGCCACCTTCTAGGACTCTAGATCTCCAGTTCCACCGATTTCTACAGCTTTTTCTTTTACTTCTTCCCTTCCTCCTCCAACAGAATGCACACAAATACCCCACCGGATTAAATGAAGCCCAACAACTCATTGTCACAAAGGGTATAACTTTCCTTAGCCCACAAATAAACTTTAATGGTTGCTACAAAAGACAGAAAAACAGCCACAGAAGGAAAAAAAAAAATAATCAAGCATCTATCCCTGATGATGAGCATTCAATAACAACTAGGAGTCAAGGGACACTATAGTCCTCGGAAATCAACAACAGATTGATCTGAGACATGGGGAATCAGTATGCAAACAGGTTACACACACATTGTATATTTATAGACTTCGCATTGAGGATAATGGGAAAGCATGCTGGATGGCTCCAAAATGCCTCTTTGTGACAGACAGCAAGATGTCAAGTAGATACATCCAAATGATGTAAGCGTGCAGCTGTATCACAGGCAGCTATTCAAGAAATGCAGCATGCGCAGCAACAACTTTCTGTTACCTCGCGAGATACCTTTAGAAGCCTTTTCCTCTGCTAACGCGTGGGAAAGTTTAGCAGCCACCTCCCTTCAATGCTAATGGGACTTGTATGTACATCCATCTCTTGTGTCAGCAGAAGAACAGACCCTCCAGTGAAGCCGGTCTACGGTCCTGGGGGACTGCCAAGCTGTTTTGGGGATGGCAAACCCTTGCATCTCTGCTCCTTGTGCCTTTCTTTGGAGAGCATGAATGTGATCAGAGATTTGCAGTCCGGATAACCCTGTGTACCCACCCCCCCACCCCCCCGCCCATTTATTCACAGTTTCTTCTCTGAAGCTTTACCCAGATACTATGCAGTCCTATAGCCCATTCACATACAGATCTCCTGCCGGTCCTCAAGCTATAATCTCTCTGAGAGATGAATATCATCAGCCCTCTTTTAGAAGAGAGCTGCACAGGGAGTCAATTGCCCATATTTTCAAGTGTCTTCTAGTTTTGCACACTTCGGTATCTGGCCTCAGCATTACAGAGTTATTAGGGGTAATATTCCACACATTCAGTGGCCACCCACTACAGCAATCAGCGCCCAGTGGATCTAAGCTTCACAGAGACTTCTAGAGATGGCAGGCTGTGCTCCAGCAGATGACAATGGGTGGCACAAGACATTGGTATGCCTTCACCAAGGTCATAGGGTAAGTAAATGACAGGTCTAGGAAGGAGCAGGGGAATTAATCAGGTTTCCTAACTCTGTCCCATATCCTACTGATTAGATAGAATCCTCTTACAGGAGACCAAATTAGACACTCATCAACTCTGAAAACATGTGTTCAGTGAGAACTCCCTAATAAAGGACACATGCCAACAACCAAACAGACAGTCATGCGCAAACTGCAGATTTCTGCATAAGGAGCAAGACATCCTAAGTACCCCAAGTGCTGGGATGCTGACTTCCCAAGACAGAGTATAACTCTAGTAAAGCCATGTAAGAACACTCTTCACCTGAAAAGACTGAGTAGCTGAACCATTTCTGATACATTGCAAGTACAAGGATGCCAGGCTGTGGAGAGGTGCCCCTTTTTATGCTCTGCGCAGCTTTATGCCACCAATGACTTTTAGCCTATCTGCAAGGCAATCTGCAAGTCTGGGATTGTCCTGTCAGGAGCTCACCTCCTTTGGTATCATTTGAGGGATGATTTTTAGTCATAGGAGATGTTTTCTTTTCCTTTCCCCCACCACACACAAGCAAAGTTTGTGCATACTTACTAGTTTGGTGCAGCTTCACTGTCCCCATTACACCAAAGACATTTGGTTCTTTAGCAAATCTTCACAGAGGTTAAAGCAGCACAGGTCCTTTATGATCAAAGTTCATCTCACATGGAAGCTGAAGATGATCAAAGATACACAAAGTCAAAATGAAAAATCCAAAGCATTTGTTTTAATTGCAGCAGTAACGCTGACTGTTTACGGCAGGGTGAACGCATATGACCAGCATCCGCCATTTGGAATGACATTTAACAAACGAAGACTTTCAGGATCCAGAAGGACTGGTTTGGTTTTGTATAATATGCTATTTTTCAGAAAAAATATCTTCTGTATCTCTATTTGTGCTACGTATGTTCCAAGATATGAGGCAAGTAGGGCACTGGGACTAGGTATCCAACAAGACAGGCACTAAGCATGTCATTTCTCCCCATGTATATATCTGTATGAGACAGGGTCCGGACAGAGATAATTTCTCTGTTAAAACTGGCAGCCTAAGGCTGTTAACATTGTTTAGATCTTCAGAAGATTCCTGCCTCCATGTACATCCGTTAAAGAATCCACCTGGCCAAGGTACCTGAGCACTCCCTTCCTCTTGTTCAGTTCTCTGGAGTGGTACGGGTAAGGGCTTGGACATGTGGCTAACCTGAGCAAGAAACAGAAGAGATTGCTTCCACCCTTCCTTCACTCTCCAACTTCCCGATCCTCAGAACAAGAATCATCTTCACATTTTGTGACCAACACTGTTCAATACCTTTATCAATGACATAGACAGTGGGATTAAATGCACCCTCAACAAGCTTGCCAATGACACCAAGCTGAGTGGTGTGGTCAATGTACCTGAGGGAGCCTTGAGTGTGGCCAGCAGGTGGAGGGAGGTGGAGGTGATTCTGCCCCTCCACTCCTCTCTAGTGAGATCCCACCCTAGAGTACTGCATCCAGCTTTGGAGGCCTCAACACAGGAAAGACATGGACCTGTTGGAGTGGGTCCAGAGGAGGGCCACAAAAATGATGAGAGGGCTGGAGCATGTCTCCTGCGAGGACAGGCTGAGAGAGTTGGGGCTGTTCAGCCTGGAGAAGAGAAGGCTCTGGACAGACCTTATTGGGCCTTCCAGTACTTGAAGGAGGCCTACAGGAAAGATGGGGACAAACTTTATATTAGGGTCTGTAGTGATAGGACAAAGGGTAATGTTGTTAAACTAAAAGAGGGTAGATTTAGACGAGATACAAGAAAAAAATTTTTTACAATGAGGGTGGTGAAACACTGGCCTAGGTTTCCCAGAGAGATGGTAGCTGCGCCATCCCTGGAAGCATTCAAGGTCGGGTTGGATGGGGCTCTGAGCAACCTGATCCAGTTGAAGATGTCCCTGCTCATTGAAGGGGAGGCTGGACTAGATGACCTTTAAAGGTCCCTTCCACCACAAACAATTCTACGATTATATGTTTTTTGAAATAAAAGTTACTCCTTTCTCCTGCTTACTGCCTTCATTCTTATTCACTACAGTCACTATTCATAACGTAAGGTTCCCACTTGCCAACAGCNATCCCTGGAAGCATTCAAGGTTGGGTTGGATGGGGCTCTGAGCAACCTGATCCAGTTGAAGATGTCCCTGCTCATTGAAGGGGAGGCTGGACTAGATGACCTTTAAAGGTCCCTTCCACCACAAACAATTCTACGATTATATGTTTTTTGAAATAAAAGTTACTCCTTTCTCCTGCTTACTGCCTTCATTCTTATTCACTACAGTCACTATTCATAACGTAAGGTTCCCACTTGCCAACAGCTAATCTATACTGCTGATGAGACTGAACTGGGTGGTGAAAGGGACATGTCATAAAGGAGAGCCATGTTACACAAAGACTTGAACAGGCTGGAAGAGTGGGCTAGCAAAAGCAGTATGGAATTTAACAAAGACAAGAGCAAAGTCCTGCACCTGGGAGGACATAACCAAAGAGCCCAGTATAGGCCAGGATCTCTGCGGCTGGCGAGCAGCCTTGCTGAAGGGGACCTGGGGTCCTGGTGGACAACAAGCTGAACTTAAGTCAGCACTGTGGTGCTGCAGCAACAAAACCAAACTGGATCCTGGGCTGCATTAGCAGTGGCATCTATCCCTATCAGAGACAGAGACATGCTCATCCCACTCAGCGCTTGTCAGGCCACACCTGGAGTATTGTGTCCAGTTCTGGTCCCCATAATTCAAGAAAGTTGTAGACAGACTGGAGAGGGTCCAAAGAAAGGCCACAGAGATGATCAATGGGCTGGAGAACCTGTCCTGTGAGGAAAGACTGAAGGATTAAGGTCTTTTCTCCCTGGAGAAAAGAAGGCTCAGAGGGGACCTCATCACAGTATTCCAGTACTTAAAGGGCAGCTGCATAGTGGACAGAGTCTCTCTCTTCACATGGAGAAGACAAGGGGCAACGGGTAAAAGTTGCACTGGGAGAGGTTTCATCTTGATATAAGAATTAAATTCTTTACAGTGAGAACAATCATTCCCTGGAACAACCTCCACAGGGATGTGGTAGAGTCCTCATCACTGGAGGTTTTCATGATGTGGTTGGACAGGATGCTAGATAATCTCACCTAGGCTACCTTTCCCACAAAAGGTTGGACAAGATGACCTTTGGCAATCTTTTCCAACCTAGACTGTTCTATGATTCTGTATTTCCCCCTGCTTAAAAAAAAGAATAGTTTTACCAAAATCTTTTGGGAAGAGAGGCTGGGTTCATCTTAACGTGGAGCAAGTCCTTCCACTAAAGGGAAGGTCCTGTGCTCCCTCACCTGCTCCCAGCTACCAGCTTCTGGCCCTCCTTTGTGCTGACATTAGCTTTTGTGCAGCCACAACAGGCGGATTGAGTAACTGATCAAAAACTAGTATTTATTTTTAGTTCCTTAAGCAGGTTAACTTTCAGTCAAGCCAACTCCCTGACTTTGTAAATAAACCATGAGCAAAGCGAGTCTACGGACAGTAGTTTTCAAATTGCTATAAAGCAGTCCACTGGAAATTTTCAGGACAGACAACAGTAATATCAGTTGATTTCAACTTCTGTGGCCACAAAGGTGTCCAAGAATTAAGTGGCAGATGCTGGGCAATGTGGGTCTTGTCTTGAATTTTAACCATTGAAGCTGCAAAGTACTAGCACGGACAGAACCTACAGGAAATGCGCTACACCTACAAGCAAAATCTCTGACAGCGCAGAGAAACAAAACCAGGGCATTAAAAATCAGTTCACCGTGAGCTTCCTGAGCATTTGCCTTTCGGACATGAACAGCAGGGGCCATAAAATACAGAAGAATCCTTACTAAGCGCAGCTCCCGGATACTATGAAAGAGCATGGCAAATGGTGTAGCTGCTTTGCCTCACGTCCCCATCAATATGAGGGCTTCAGTGATACGTTAAAGTACCGCAAATAGAGAGACCCCAGCAAAATTTGCTTTGAGGAAGCATAAACAGAGCAGTTCTAACGAGGCTCATGCAATGTTAGGAGCATATTTGTGCAGGGACTGGCAGTGTTTTACAAGCAATTGCAGGTGCCCGATCTTAATGCTAGCAACCGCTTCTTTTTGTCTGTACTGTAGCCAGGACTTGTGAGTGTGAGAGAGATTGAATGCTTTGTAATGAAGGTATATTGTAACATTTCTCTCCAGGTGGCACTTTGTTAACAACAATTAGATCCTGATTGATCTTTGAAGGGCTAATTCTTATGTGGTTTGCAAGGGTCCTACAAGGAGCAAGTGTTGAGTGGGGGCACTTTAAAAGTATTAGTGAGGAAAAAAAGAAGAATAGTCCCATAAGAAATTTGCAATACAATGCCCAAGCCTCCTTTGCACCCCATAGTAATTTGTTCTTATTCCTGTTATTATCCCCTCGGGCACTAATGGTCACTTTATTAATTAGTTGAAAATTGCATTCTAGGTCAAATGGCAGCTTTTTTCCCTCCCATTGTTGCAAATTGCTAGTGGTATGGCCCAGTAAATGGCAGTGTTACTGCAAAATGGGAAAGATCCTTTGCTTTTCAAGATAAAGCCCATGGACCAGCTGCACTTTCCATGACATTTCTAAGCAGAGCATTTCCCCAGGCCTGCTTTTAAGCAGTTAGAAATTAAACAGAACTCACTGTCATTGTTAAGATTTCTAATCATAGGCTGTTACTGTATTTGCTCTCACTCTCCTCACCCTCCCCCCCAAGTTTAATTCTAGCCGAGCCTGTTTTCTAAGGTGCATCTCTGCAGTGCTTAGCCCCATTTTTCAGGAAAGTAGGCAGTGTGTTTAGGTGCCTTCGTTTCTGGTGCTCTAATGGAAATACTTTAGAGACATCTGCTTTAGCAGAAGAGGACAGATCCTTAGCAATTTCTGAGAAATAAGGTTCTGTCTGTGGCATCTGAAGTTAGAGACTCGAAAATTACAAATCGCTCTTGAAAATATTTGCTGGCTACCAAATGTAGAAATAGAGCAAACCACAGTCTTGGAAAACAAAATGGGAAATTACAGATTTTGTGAAAGTTTTTCATAAAGAAAACTCCTACTGAGGACAATAGATGTTTTGCCTTTAAACCAGAGGATCAGCCCACCAGAAGTGAACATCAAAGCAGTCTATTTTCCATTAACTACTTTCTGCAGCCTACTGTGCTGGATGCAATCTGTCATGCGAGTTCGTAGTCCAGCAGTCAGGAAAGCTACCAGAAGTCAGAAGGCCTGGGCTAATTTCCCAGCACTGTCAGCCTAACGCATCTAAAAGGGTGCAGTTAATCTGAAGACGGTTGCACAAGCCATCTAAGACAAAACATAGCCCTTAATTTCTATTTTTCAAGCAATTCTGCCTTCATAATCCTCTTAATCTTCTTCTGTAAAGTTACCTTTAATCTGATTTATCTGCTCTTCTGGTCAAATTTAAAACCAACAGAATCCAGATGAAAAAAAACTCCCTCTGGCCCTTCAGAGATTTAACTGAAGTCATAAAAAGAGTACGGAAACTTTTTGTAGGGGAGAAAAATGCTACAGAATCTCTTACAGAAAATTAACACGTGCTACCCTCACATAATTAGAAGTACAACCATTTTGGGGTTGAAACTATTCCTTCTTGAGGAACAGATCGTATCCAGCGCACGGAAAGGCAAATGCAGGCCGGATACTCATCCTCTCAAAATCTACATGCTGTGGGCTAGCAGCAGCTGTAGCCCCTAGTGAGCATTACACAGGGCAGTTAACAACCCCGCAAATCATTGCACTCCTGGCGCACAAGCAACAGAAGAGAAGCTCCCCCCCCCTCTAATTTCTAAAACAACACACTATCAGCCTTGCTAGGCTGGGCTCTCTCTATAGACAGATGGGGGCGTTTATCAGGGAGGGGGATGGTGGATTGATTAAGCAATAACACGCTAGTGTAAACAAACGCGCGATCACAAATTTGGGATTTCTTTCCTACTCCCAACAAGTAAGTGTTAGGACACACAAACTGGCTCCTATTAACACTTAATACTTTTTTCTTTGATGCTATTTTTTTAATTTGCTTGGAGCAAGAGTTTCTCACAGCCATATTTGTTGCCAAGAATTAGTATGTAATCACTAATACAAAAAAAATAAAAGTCCATTCTCAGAGTAAAAGGAGGATCAACTTGCAGGTTATTAATTACTTCTTTTGTTTGACCACTTCAGGAAATCATTCAAAACGTAATCTTTATGTAAAGCATAAACCACAATCACCCATCTAGGCTTGCAGGGGGGTCATATACCGTTGCAAAACGAGCCTAGATATGCAGAGAGTCAATAAAAAAACACGCACAACCCCCCCCCCCCAAACTAGATTAAATGTATTGCAACTGTGATAGAAGTACAGTATGCCCTAGGTTTCTGAGTTGTTTTTAAAACCTAGAACTTTTGGTCTAGCTGCACTAGCCATCTTAATGCTCCATGCTGCTGTGTATCAACTGTATAGCTGTTCCCCCTCTTTTGTTTGGAAATGAAATGTTGCCAGTGGATTTTTTTGAACCTCTTCTATTTGCTCCTTTGTGGAGTCTCCCTTCTGCATTGGGAAGGCAGAGCAGAAATTAAGTCACTCCTACAAAATGAAGGCTTTGTTAAAGAGAGAAGTATTGTAATTTGCCCAAAGATGGTTAAGATTCTGAGTCAGCCTTATCACCATATCTAAATGTGGTGATCTTTCATATGTGTATTACATAACAAGAGGTTTAGCTTTATCACCAGTGTGCCTCAAACCTGCATAAACTTTACTCAGGTTGCAAACCCTCCAGCTGAACGTAGATCTGCTACTAAAGGATCTAGGAAGGATCTACGATCTGGACTAAAGGATCTGATGAGTAATTAAACCAGAAGGCAAAGATGATTATCAAAAGGTACAACATTATACATCTACATCCTTTTAGATGAGCGGCATCATCATCAGAAATGAAAGTTAAAGTATTCTCAGAAAGTAAATACAGAGCCTGCTGGGCCTCTGCTATTAACAAACAAACAAACCCTTGACTAAAATAAAGCTGGATCTGATAAAGCTAACTCCTGAGTGGTTACCTCGACTTACATTTTCAAAGTGCCATAAACAACATGAAAGTTTCTCTTTTCTAAAAATTATGATGGCTTTCACTGAACAATGACTTTTTGAACTACCTACAGCATATTTAGAAATCACATCTGAGATCAGAACAGTTCTTACAGTACAGGTTTGCTCTTTAATAAGAGTCCAAAGGCCAGCTGCATACTTGGCTACCTAATTTTTGAGATAGGGGGCACCATTCTCTATTAAAAAGCCTCCAGTTATCAAGCATTTTCAGAGGGCTTATTTGCAGGATTGGTTTCTGTGCCTAGTATTTCTTGTGTCTTCTGGCATCAAAAAGAGAAGATTAATACATTTGAAATAGCAACATATTTCATATAAAAATTCATGCCTAGATTAAGTATATTAACATTGAATATATCCCTTTTTATCTATGTGACCACTACTAATAATAGGTCATTCAATAAGTGATCTGATTATTGACTGTGGGAGAATAAAAAGAACAAACGCAAAGAGAAAAGCCTTCAAATATTAAATGTTATACGCATCCCTTGTATTCTGTGTCTCTTCCTTGCTTCAGAGACTCTGTAATTTTCAGGTTTGTGATTGTATCAGATTAGCAAATCAAGTCCTTCATCTCTGAAGCAGGCGCAAATATAATCAATAAGGAGAGTCTTTTGGTGATGCTTATTGATGAAACACAGTTTTGATGTCAAATATGAACACCCAGGGCAGAATGTAACACTCTGTGTGACTGAAATTCTGCTGTCAGAGAGGTTCTTTGGCCCCAATTTAATGTCTACCTCCTTACTTGCAGTATATAGAGATATGGGAGACAGAACTTGAAATTACTACAGCTGAAGTCCTGATTTCAAGCGTGTTAAGGTAGTTTTCAGTTGTGCACTACCGTAACTCCTACTTGTGCAACGAGCAGCACTCATTACAAGATCAGGGCCAGTACTTGATTTTGACTCCTCACCCGAACAAACAAATATTCAAAACTGTAGGGTTGGGGTTTTTTCTACACAACAAAAGATACATTTACCCAGTTGGCATAAGCAAAACCAAACATTAGTCCTTAATTTTGTAGTAAGATTAAATAACACAGGTAGGCTGGTGAGTACTCAGACAGAATACCCTACCAGCTGCCTCTTTGTCTTTTATAGACAATTCTTCAGCTCACCAGTACTCGTCTCAACTACAAAGTCCTAAGAGAACTACATACTTCCAGGTACAAAATCCTAGCCAAGACACTGTAGGTTAAATTGAACACCTAATGTCCTACCTAGGACTTTGAAAGCAGTACAAGCCAGCAGAGCTCTAGGACTACCAGGTGCAAGAACATACTCTTTTAACAAATGAGCTTCCATGTTCTGAACCAGCCTCACATTTGTGGTGTGTAACGTTGAAACACAGTGTACTCAGAAGCTTGATTATGGGTAAGAAAGGTCTGGATGTCAGCTGCAAGGTCTAGGACAGCAGTCAGTGCAAGCTCCTAACTGTATAGAGATACAAAAAGACATTTTATTGCTTGTAGCTCTTTTCAGTTTTTCAGCAGCAAGTAATCCTACAGGCCATATTTATTGTTTTTACACTGTTCAATTACTATGGTAGCTACAGCCAAACTTTCTGACCACCTGCGCTGTCTGAGCCTTAAAGCCCACTGTCCTGGAGCAGCAAGGGTGGGCTGCTCCACAAGGGAAGGCAAGCCAGCAGCTGTGAGTGCCAGCACAGGTGGGGCAGCGACCTTGCTGGTGAGGTTGCAGTCCCACAGTACCTGAACAAAAGCAGAGCAGATCTGATGATGGTAACCAGGTTCACACAACAGTCCTGTGATCACTGGACAAGTCCACGGTGATGAGTCACGTCCCAGGTCAAACCAGGAATTAAAATCAGCAAGGCAAGGGCAGAACCAACAAGGTGCCAGGCTCATCACGGGCATATCTGCAAAGTAGATTAGCCAAGGACCTGAGCTTGAACGTATCTCTTGAGCCAAGGGGCAGAAGCATCCCATGAGACTTTTCACAGCTCCCTCCCACAGGTCTTTCTCACACACCAGCTGGACCCAAGGTTATGCAGCTGCAGGCAGCCAAACCCCTTGGGGGCCAGGAGAACCTGGCAGAGCACTGAGGGTGCAGCCAGCCACCCGGCTGTCAGGCACCTCTGCGCCTGGGACGCTAGGAAACACCGGAGCTTGGATACTCGCCCTCATCGAGGCCTGCCTTGAGCAACCCCAGCAAGTCTGAATGACCTACGTTCAGAAGCAACCTTACCAGGTCATCCAAATGTATCTAACAGGGCAGCCTCACCAGACTCACAAAACACCATGGTATCCCTACATGCTAAGTGGCACAAACAAGCCAATGTTTCTGCTTATTTACTGGGCTGACCGTGCTTCTATAACCCCAAAAGATACTCTCTAAGGAGGCTCTGCATCACAGAAGAATCTCCCATCAACCTTCCCAGGGAAGGAGCGTATGCTAGCCTGCCTCCCAGCGTAGCTGACAAGGAGTCAACGTTTAAACGTGAGCGAGTAAACTTTTGATCTTCCTCAACATTTAAGTAAAGACCACTTTTGCAAAATAATACATGTGTTTGATGACCCTTATAACCTTGCCCAGAGAGCATGGCACAACAAGATTCATAAAGCTTTAGCACTGCTGCTCCCCCTCACCTCAGCGCAGCGTTTGCTAAGGTAGCAAAGCAGTTAAAACTGTAGTTTCCCTTTCTATAGAACAGGCATAATCTATATGCTTTGATACTCACAGAGCCACAGTCATCATAAGATTAACTCAGTGTTCCAGTATTTTCTGCAGCCAAGATTCAGATTCCCAGTGTGATGATGTCCCAGATGAGCAAAGTAACATAAGATGAAGGATACATAATAGAAAGAAAGAGGAAAGTTGGCAAATGTCTTCCTGTCGATCACTCTCTCTTACCATGACCATGTCACTATTCCTGTTGAGTCACAGGTGACTGAGTGATGATAATCAAAGTTCCCTGAATCCTCTTCCATAAGGGGAATAAATGAAGCTAATAAATAAATCCACAATTTTGGTGAACATTTGATGAAAGGCTGCTACCCAGTGCACAGGCTAGAGAAGACAGTAAGCAACATAGCCAAACAAGAAAAAAGAATGCTTTTCTTCACAAACATAGGCTCCTTCACTTCAAATCCACGTCTGTTTTTCCTCTGACCTGTACCCATTCAGTGTAACCCTGGAGTTCACATATTACAGAGACCCAATTAGACTGGAATCTTTAATGTCATGTTCCTGTATATGATTTCCTTCTACAATCCGTAAGCTTTAGGATACTCTGATCAATTTAAAGTTCAGTGAGACAGGAAAGTAGCACTTCTGCATTTCAACTTCATGCTTCTGCTTTCACTCTATGATTTCTGATAGGAAAAAAAAATCTTTTGGCTTGGAAATAATAATAAGCAGCTTCTGGTTATGGTGTAACATTAGCAAGAAAAAAAAAACATCACAGAGAAGCTGACAGTCCTTCAGTAGTCAGGGTAATTATTACCAACAATTCATAACATACCACAACTAGCACAGCAAAACTCCCACTCTAACTGTATTTAACTTTGTTTATTGAGGCCAACAGAAATCTTTTCTCATATCAAAGCCTGAAGGCAGAATTACCAACAAATTCTGGCACACAGTTACATTCTTTTCAAATACACTATTATACATCATGAGATTCCTGAAACTAGAAAACTTTCCATAAAACTCAGACCACATTATTCCAAAAGGTCTGGAGGAACAAACAAAGAAAAGAAAAAAATGATAGTACAATTACAGTCAGTGAGAAATCAATAGAAAAAGGAAGCAGGAATGCCCCCATCATGACAGGATCCCTGGAACGCAAATCAGACAGTGTTGTGTAAAAATTGTGTCTGTTCAGACTTTTAACGACTCGAATCCTGTATTGCTGCCAATTTATTTGTTTAGCTGGACTGTTGCTATATGCAGAGTATGAAAGAATACATTTACTGGGTTACAAACAGAAAAATACATGTGAGGAGATTATAGTATTAAGTTATGTATGTCTGACAACACTTGACATAACTTGTATACTAAATAGGAATTAAGTTCCACTGACAGTTGACTCAAAGAAGGTACCTGCACAAGGCCTAAGAAACAACATTAACTGAACAATAATGGACTAAACCCAATGGATTTAAATCGTTAATCTCTGTACCTTAAAGAGAAGTGTAAGCTGTACAATACAGATACTACTTCTTCTAAAAACAGATTTCAAAATTTCTTTGGAATATAAAAATAATGTTTCTTCCTCATGCTAAACACTTCTAAAGACATTTAATTTCAAGTGTACTTATGTACTATTCTAAAAATACACATATACCCCCAAGTAGTAATAAAGACTGTGTGATTCACAGACCAGTGAAAATTTACACAGGAGATACCTGATTGCCCTATCTGTACCCTGCCCATTTACCTGGATCTCTTGGGATTACATTATCAGTATAGAGTAAAATCACAGTGCCACTAACATCTGCAAAAGATGTACCAATGTTGTCAACTGGGTAAAAAATTTACCCTGTGTGCTTTGAACAACTGCCACTTAGGAAAAAAATAAAAAAGAAAGCATTTAAAAATGTCTGTTATTTTCACCTTGATTTAGGAATTTCCTCCAAAATTATATTAGCCAGAGGCTCACACTCACATCTTTACTTTGAGGCTGAAGACAGATGTAAGGTCTGGCATAAACCTTAAATGACTTGCTACATATGGAGGAGAATTCTAGGTATTCCCAAAGAGGACTATGCATTTGTCGCAGCTCTGAAAGGCCCCAAAATAATAGGACACTAAAGTTGTAGCAGTTTTGTACATAGAAACTAATTTTATAACTCTCTGGAATGTTTTAGCTACACTTTTCTCATTCTCTGACACTGAGGAACAATAAAGTAAATCATATGACAGAAAAGTAACATTTTTTAACTGTGACATTGTTGTAAGCACTTTAGAAGTACCCTTTTTTGTCTGAGACCGGGCACTTTCAGCCTCTTATAGCATAAAGGTTTAATAGATGAGACATAATAGTTTTGACAACAAAACGAGATGAATTAATTAAATTTTTGCAGCTGTCTAACAACTCAGACTGGCCTCTACTTTTTAGACATAATTTTATAATGATCTTTTTTCATAACTGTGTCAACAAGGTTTTTGTAAAGTGCTCCAAACAATACTATCTGGAACCTAAATTATATAATAATTGTCTCACAATATTCCATAATTTAATTCTCTAAGCCATAGGCTAGAAAAAAAGATGTACAAAATAAAATGGAACTAAAAATGAGGCATGATATTTTTCTGATTACAGATGTCCCACCCTACTCTTGAAATACTGATCAAGCTTTTATGATCTTCGGCATACAACATTTCACAAAAATGTATCTTGCTCTCTTATCCATTTTCATCCACTTCCAGTAATGAGTAGGGTCACGTGGATGACCTAAAAGACAAACAGTGGGGAGAAGACAGATCAGACACATGAACATCAACACAGAAACAATTTTAGAAGTTACAGCCTGTTGCAGGGTAAGACTTTGTGATCCGCATTATGAAGATGATTAAACTACCTTAATGATGCATTCTGCATTTAGTGATCTATGTGTTAATTATCCCGATCAGCACTTCTGTTTTGAACCTTAAGTTCTGCAAGTTTTAATGCAGGAATTAAGTTTTATTATATCTGCTACTCTCTGTTAGTATGGGTCATGAGAGAGTTTTCAGATATAAATCAAATTTTCCAATCCTTATAAAAATAAGTAATCCTGTCAGTAATACAATAGGAAGCCTAAGACTGGGATACATTTCTGTATCAGTAAAATGTAGAATCGTAATTACGAGAACTACACTAACAAGATACTAATCAATATTATTGAAAACAAAAAAGAAAAACAATCCAAAAGAATGACTTTCCAACATGATAAACATTAAAGATACAGTTTTCTGCGTAAATCCAAAGTTTTGTCCATGCGGAACACCGAGTTCACTGTTTGAAATAGTCCTCATCCTCAGCAATTAAACATGCTCTTAAGAAAATCTGCAAACTGTATCAGATTTCAAAACTTGCTCTTAACATTTTGCTTCCATCTTTGGATAGCCACTCTTTCTACTGCTCAGTCTTTTTTGAGAGCAGGAACAGACATCAGGCTTTCATTCTTCTTTCATCATATACCTCCCATATAAGAAGAGAGGTAATAACATTAATATACTGAAAACGCTCAAGTACAAAACTAAAGATACTGTGATTCCAAAGCACATAAACGGATGAAAACCCATCAGTTCCATAAACATCCACTTGAGTCAACCCAATTCAAAGACTACTAGAAACCTAAGAAAAGCATGAAATTGTTGAAGACTACATAGATGGAGACAATTTTCAATTAGGTTGAGATGCAGATCAGTAAAAAGATAACCATGGTTCTGAGTGTCCCCCCCACTTTCTATGTGACATAAGTGTTGTTGACACTTTTTTTCATCTGGTGCAATTTTTACACTTCATGATTCAAAATGGGATTTCTACATAACTGCCTAATTTTTCTTGCCTGAAGAAAGTAATTAAGTACCTCTGAGTATTTTTAACTGAATGGGTATGCAAATGGAAGACATAAGAAAGTCACAGTAATCTCTAAAACAGTGTCTTAAAAAATACAAGTAATGAATTGAAGAGGGACTTCTATGGTACCAATTTACCAATATATGATCCTATGGTGCTGTTAAAAATTGCGTGTGCTCTGTTATTTTATATTTCTTTAGTATTATTTATATTAACTCTATTTAAAATGAATTAATTTTATAACTAAAGAAAAACATACCTCGCTGGAATTTATTAACAAAAATATCAATTTTTAAGAAGTAATTCTGAAGATAACTGTTTAAATTACAATTCTGGACAGGAAAAACTACTTAGTTCTCATGGGTATTATTTATTGCAGAAGTAAAGCATGACAAGACTCAGATTCTTTCTTTCCTCAGCAGTGATGTGGGTTTACTCCACACAGTCAGCTGAGATAGAAGAAGTTGCTTAATTAGAAGTGCCAAAAGTATCAGCAATTTTTCTCTTTAAAGAAAGCACAGCATTTTACAGGAAGGTCAGTTTGTTTCACTGGCAGACAAGGTTTACATCAGTGATGTCATGTTTCAAACTTTTCAATGGGTTTCAGTAACAACGGTGTAACCCTTCAACTAAAGATAGAATCCACAATTAAGACACTAATCACAATTCAGCATGGATATGCCATGTTATTCATGGTGAGCAAACTCTTGTAATATACACAGCTGTAACAAAAGTAGGCAAAACTTACAGTTTAAGTCTTAAAACTAGGAGTCAGTGTTGTAAAAAACACTTCACACCTTCCAGTGTCAAAGGGACAAAACAATGTAGCTATACTGGGATGCTACTACACTTCAGCTGGTATCTTTAACTTAAGTTTTAGCGATTCCAGTCTGAGCAAGCTTAGACCTAACATGACAAGTGAATAACAGGCTGAATACCCTCAGCTTCAAGTGATTTTCTCCACAGTCACATTTTACTTTGTAAAGTTCATGAAGTCACGGTTACTCTGTAAAGTTCATAAAAAGAGGTTCTCGGAGACAAAAATTATCTCAATGGTAATTACCCCATCATCACAGTTTGCTACCTGTATACATGTATTCTTCACCAAGGAGGAAGGTGGAATCTTCTCCTCCGGTCCGGATGTCCCAATCTATGTTCTCTACCTGGATGAAGCAACAGAGGAATTAAATTTTTAATTAACATCGCAGCAGGAAAACATGAGCTTGTTGAGATAGTCTGCAAGAAATAATATTTATACATATTTTGAAAAAATAATATTTCCCTCCCCAGTTGATGTATAGTATTTTGAGATGTTGGAGGATAAAGTTCATGGTAGCATTGCTCTTAAAGCTCTTGGGCCACTGTAACTTTTAAATGTAGTCCAATTAATGCATTGAATCATACAGGTCATACACTGTGGTTGGTAGATGAGACCATCTGAATTCAGGAAAGGAAAATAAACTATTTAGAACCAGATATAAGCTATATTTACATTTTCGTACTGGTTTAAGTGTGTTTGTATACAATACTGCTTTAGTTATAGATTCCTATAAGCAAAGTACTACTTAAACTGTAAATGCAATCTTTTTTTCAGTACTGAAGTTCTACAAAGTCTCGCCTACATTACAGTTCTATCAAAATTCTATTAATCAGAAACCTGTCTGAATACAGAGTACGCAACGCGAGTGTAGAAGCCCTTATTAAATACCTAGCAAGTGAAAACTTGCTACTAACTCAGATCCTTCAGTATAGTTATATTATATTCAGCTACATGGTTTACAGTGTGCTAAGACTGAAGTGAATGTATCCTTTTTGATGCAATTACATTCCACGAAGAAATAGGACTCTGGATAATTCCCTTTTGTCTTGGACAAAAGAGTTTCTCTTGAGTGAGATGTCCCTCCAACAAATCTATTTTTTCCATATCTTTCCTTGAAACTCATCTTTCCTTTCCCCTGAATATTTTCAAAAAAATCTTTTCTTCAAGACCCTGTTTTTAAAGAAAAATACACACTTTGGAAAAAGTGATATTTTCTAAGTTAAATTACTTAAAAAACAGGAGCTGCCCCTTTACCTTTTACTTTTCCAATAGAAGAAAAACAAGGCAAAGGTGGATTGAAGCAAAGAAAGCAAAGTTATTTTTTTGGAGAGAACATAATTTTCTTAGACAGAAAATAGTTGACCCTCAAGTCCAACAACTTCTAAATGCAAGTATGAAATTGTCAAAACTCTTCACAATTTCCCCACTTCCCTGTTTATGATTCTGTTGGTAGATGACTGGTAGCTAAAGTTATCATCCATATTTCTAGCTCTCTGACAGCTCTTACTCATTACATCCTCATCCCTCCACTGGGTCCATTATACAGACAGTTCTGGTATTTACCTTATTACCGGCAGAAATTCTACATCCTTGCCAATACCATTTGCTATTTCTAATGTATTAGGCTATTCTTGATTTCAACCATTCACGTATCTGTTACAACTGGTCCCACAGACACTCTTCCCTATCTTCTCTCCGTATCTTCAGCTCAATGTTCAGACAGGTTTTCAAATACTAGTATGAGAACCACTGTCCAAATCACTGAAATTTTAAAATAAAGCTATAAGAGTATATAAAACAATGCATAGATAAGGTTAGACTTACTTTTCCCGGTCCCGTCCCCCCCCCCCCCCCCCCCCC
>VZSF01009336.1:337526-383872 GCA_013398295.1 Chionis minor
ACAATCTCATTGTTTATCAGTTGGACTGTTGAAGGGAACGACTTCCATAGTTCTTAGTGCTCAATTTATTTTTATCTATTTGTAGAATGAGGTAACAATGTGATTCAAACCAATGTATTAGTGTCCTTAACCACTAATTTATGAAGTTTTATCTACCAATAGGCTATATGGCACCGTGGTGTGGTCTTTCAGCCATGAACCTAGAATCCAGAAAGTCATGCTTTGTTACAAACATCTATGCTACCCTCAGACAAGACTTTTAAACTCAAAGCAGAAAGATTATGAAGTACTGCAATGCAAAGTTTTATATCTCAATAATAGCCCAACCTTACCTTTAAATTAGATACCTACAATCTGTTTAACAAGCATGAGAATGGACAGACTCAGAATGGGATACACAAAAGTCAGCGTGCTAAGTAGGAAGCCTTCTAAATTAACAAACAAGAATCACTAAGGAAAAATCTACCTCCCTGTGAGGCTTAGATGTCCTGCTCTGAGTTACAAGGATGCACTCTCCATTTGTGACAAACAGCCAAGAAATTTATGAAGAGAACTTAAAATAAATAAATAAAATCAAAACAAAACCCAAAAAAACCCAACCTCCCTGAAAAACCCCAAAACCCACAGCTGAATTCCCTTCTCTCAAAATACAGCTAGAGGACAAGATGTTAATTACAACAGATCAGTGGTTAGTATTCACCATAAAATGAGGGATGCCTAAATTCAACTCTTGTTCTGCCCGAGGGGATTCAAACCATCATCTCAGAGAAATACCAGTGCTTCTTAGGTTTATGCTTTCTGGGTGGAGGCAGTCTTTCCTCCACAGGCTAATGAAGCAACCCAAATACCTGTCATAATATTAGCAAACTTAGGAAAAAGAAACTTTGTCAAAATGAGTCATCTTGGCAGATCAGTTTAAAAGGAGGTCTAAAACATTGCAGGGCTCTTTTGTAAGGACAGATACATTTTTCTAATAAATCTATTTTACTTGTAACAGAGACAATTTAACTGCACTTACAGGATCATGTTTTAAGAGCGTCCTGAGGGTAGTAAATAGGCTAGTGTAGAAAAAGCCAAGAGGTTTTCATAATGCTACTGAAACACATTTATAACACAGTTCAGCACAGTTACTGAGGAACATACTTTGTGAAATACATCTAGTTGTAAGATCTCTGGAGTTGGTCAGAGATGACCTGACCCCTGAATAGCAGGCTTCGAGAGATGATCAAATGACCAGATTTGGTTCTGCTCACAGTCAGTACACACTCTGTGTTTTTGCTTTACATTTTGCATACACGATCAAACAATCTTATCTGTGAATCAAATGGAAGTATCTCACTCTAAATCCTAGAACAGTGGCAGCTAAAACACATTAAAGACTTTAATGTATTTATTTATTATTTATCCTCCCTAATCACTTCATCAATCTTCTTTGAAAACCTCACCTGGTAACACAGAACTTCAGGCTCTGCAGAAAATAATTAATCTTAGACACTTCTCTTCCTTGTCCTTATTTTCTTTAATCTACGTGTATATGCTTTAACTCATAATAAAAAGAAAGTAAAACTGAATTATGTTAGCTCAACAGTGTTGTCCGCAGTGATGCTTCATTGAAATGTCTGTCCTGTTCGCAAAGTGCAATTGGCAGATTACTTAAGACTAATGCCAAGGCAAAACAGAACTTGCATTTGTATTACTTAGGCAATGATCTGGTAGCTGAGACTCTCATCTAGCAAACCACTTAAGAATGTCTTTAACTTTATTCATATGCTTAAGTGTTTTGTTGAAATACGAACTAAGATCTGCAGGTAAAGACTTCAGGGAGACATATCTGTGCAGCGGTACCAATTTGTTTTAGAACTACCACAATTTTAAACACCATTCAGCTGAGACCAAGCGTGGGAAGTTTAAATATCACATGAAAACTTTTTCCCAGAACACTGCGACTAAAAGATGACTGCAGATTATAATGCTACACTCTACTTCACCTTGCAGAGTTAGATTTTGCTAATGGTAGTTTACAACCAGAACTGATTTTGTTACTGACTGCTGTGACCACAGGGTAATTTACAGACATAAACTGCATATAGATGTGGAGCCGTTATATTGTTGACAGAGACAAAGCCAGACACGCACACGTGCACACATTTTTTTACCTTGTGGTTGAGGATTTCTCCATAGGAACCCCCTCATCTGGTTATGGTATGGAGGAACAAAAGAACTTCTGTGTGTTTGTTGGAACCTGGGATTAAATTCTCTTTGTTGTGTTCCTGAAAAACAGTATTTACCAAGCAACTCTGACTGTATGTAAGATTAAATGAAGAAAAAGAGAGACAACATATTCTTTTTCAGGAAACAAGATTTCTTAGTTTCATGCCAAATACACAATTATGATTTTTCCAAACGAAAGTCAGCCTAATAAGCATGGCTCTTGTCCTCATTTCCATCTATGCACATCATGATTACAAGCTGTTAACAAGAGTATTTAGAAACCAGATCAAAATTTTACGATACAGATTTGGAGACTGCAGTCGTTAAAACAAAACAGAAATGTCTGTCCAAATTGGAATCACAAATCATAATTAAAATGGCTATGTACGGCTCTCAAGCAATAGCAGATGCTAATGAGGTCTGGTATCATAAATCACCAACAGATACCCTTAGTTTTGAACGTCCAGCACCAATAGGGTGTAGTAACACATCAGAAAGATTGCTGTCACATAACGCAAAGCACTGAACTAGCATAAAATCATTTTGTCTATTGTAATTTGCTCAAGGTAATTTTTATCCTCACAGACATTATAACTGATCAAGTATTAAGCAGGTAATAAACGTAAGACCAGCATAAACACTGAGACTCAGTGTGAATTATTTCAAAGCCTCAAAAGCATCAACATTCAGGCTGATCTCTGAATGATGCTGAAAACCTTAGATTTTTTTTCCCCCCTAAAAGTCAGGCGGATCAGGTGGGGAAAACCAATGTCTTTAGTAAAATGAGTCATAAAGCTGGGGAAAAAAAGTGCAAGGTCTTAGGCAAAAAAACCCCACCCAGTTCTTCAGGTTGCCCAAAAGCTGTCTTAATTTTTGAACTATATCAGTCAGTCCAATAAGGAGTATTCTCTCTTCAGTGCCGCACTCAGGCCTTCAACTACCAATCTTAAAATATCTCCCCCTGAGGGAAAGGAAGAAAAAACTCTAATCATCTAATTAGAGTCATCTAACCCCTCCTATAAAAATAACTATAGTCACTGAGTAAATAGCAGTCATGTTTCTGTCAGTGAATGTATTTTATTTACTGCATAGGTTTCACTAACTATGTAGCTAGATGAAAATATTATGTTACCCAAACTTGGCTAATCAAATTCACACAAATTCCTAAACACAGGAAATACTTTCTTAGATCTCTCATTTGGTTTCCTGGAGAAAGACCTTACAATTTACTTAGCCTGATGGGCTGCCTATGTAAATGCTGCTGCTGTTGAAGGATAATAGAACTCATCAATATATTGACTTTATTGAGAAGATGAATACAATGCCAACCTGTGATAAATCCATTCCCTCTTGGTCTACTCTGTATTGTTCTCTTCTGTGCCATGCAAGCCTTGAAAATGAAGGACTTCAGATTGTGGAAGGGTGCATACAAAGACTCCTGCAGACAATAGGGTTAAAAATCAATGACTGTTCTGCTTTTCTCTCTTTTGGTGTAGCACAAATCAACCATATATACAACAATTAAAAGAATTTTCTTATCCCACACTCATACATATATGAAGGTGGTAGATTTGGTTCACATTTTTTCAGGAAACAAGGTTCAAACATTTCATATTAACAGTGGATCCTTGGAGGGACTGGAGTAGGGGAGCAGAAGGAATGTTTCCCCCTTTCTCAGTGAAGTTGAAGTTTATTTTTCTTCTCCACTCAGATCTGTAAATCACTTGCTTTTTCTATTCCATTACCTTGCACCTGTAGGTAATACCGAACTAGACTTCTATCACCAATACCTGATGCAGAGATGGTTAAATCCTCCAGATAACAACTGACGAACTCATGGAAAACGCACCAGTGAAAATCAAAGTATCTTAATCTCATACATTAGAAACAAAACAACACAGTAATAATACATCAGCCCCAACTCCTGACTGATAAAACATAACCAAGTCTAAAGACAAATGTGCAATTAAATACAAAAGTTTACCTTGTGGTGTAATGAAAAGTTCTACTGTCAAAAGGACAAGATGAAGTTACTTTAAGATGCAATATTAAGAGATCGAATATATATTTAACTTCCACTGGTTTCAGTGAGCTTTGCCGAAGTGTCAGATCTTAGAATCTTTTTTTTTTATTGATTTGTACTGGGCATATGGGCAGTAGCACATATGACAAAGAATTATAAAAGGAGATATTTTAGAGCAATAGCATAATCTGTGATTTTGATAAAACTGAACCAATTTTTACAGCATCCCTTTTGTAACCACCAAAGTGGAGGGGGAGCAGGAAGGAGGGGAAAGGATTACAGGATACAGTAAAAATCCAACAGGAGGCAAGACTGCAGCAACTAGAGAGGTTTCTTAAATTAGAGCTGGAATCTGAAACCCTGAACCCTCGCACAGACTTTCCTAGCAGATATTTTGAGTTAACAAACCTCTTTATAGAGCCTTAAGCAAAGCTCACAGAATATTTTTTTTCCCACACAAACGGAGTACAGTCTGTGAAGAACACTCGCTAATGGGAAAAAACTTTCATTGTATTCTTGGGAGAATAAATTCAGAATGTGTTTATGAAGGTTGGATGAAAGGCATGATCAGAAAAGGATAAAACATATCACTTATGCTGACCCCATTATGTAATTTGGTTTTAATTAAAAAAAACTGATCATGAACATTCTCATTAGTGAGACGCACAATAAAAAGGCTAATAAAGTGATAATACCATTGCCTCACTGCTTTATGAGACTATTACATCCAATTTTCTGTGTGGATAAACAAACTAATATGATTACTGTTATGAAAAACAGAGAACTAGCATAATATGAGCTTAGAATATATTTTTTTAAAAAAGCAAGATGGCTCTACTTTTGATTTTTATCAGAAGCTTTCAATTTTTTATCTCTAACAGCTGCTAGGCTAACAAAGAGCTGAACTACACAAAAACTTGCCCACAAATACATCAACTGCAGTTAATTGATACATTTTCTTCTTTTGGTAGAAGCATCTTTGTGAAGCAAGCCCTAAAATGTTCAAAGTTTTTTGTATACATGTAAATATTTAACCAAGATTGTATGTCTGATGTAATTTTCATAAAGTTATTAGCTGTATTTAAGCCCATCATAACCAAAGCAATGCTGATTCTGAGATCTCCTGAACTCCCTGATGTAATGTAACTGTCCAGATCACAGAGAACAGGCTTCCAGAGTTAGGAGACAAGCATTGAACAACAAAAGGAGTAACTTGTTCCTATTGCTTACCTTTTCTTTAACAAAAGATCCCATCTAGAATAACTTTTTTCTGAATATAATGCTGTCGCCATTATCAGATTAGATTTATGGTGCTCAAGGGTAGATTGTTAACAAACAAGTGCTGAAAGATCTTGGCTTCCAGCGGTACAGTAAGCTCTGCCAGGAATTAAGTACCAGTTTTATTTATTACAGTTGAACTTACAATAATAGGAAAAACCAGTCACATATGCTTACTGCCTTGCCAGTGTCCCCAGCTAAACTGGCATCTCTTGGCAATTCTCCCAAAAACAGATTCTTGCCTCAAACTGATAAGCTGCAAAGTTATTTTGTTAGTCTGGGAGGTATCTCTGCCACATATGTACCATAAAACTGTACCTAAAAAATAAAAAGGTATTTAAACTACTCCAAAAATTCACAGAGCTAGACTATTTTTTCCCACAACAGAATAGTTTATCTGGGGTTTGGTTAAACTAGAGTATCAGGCTTTTAAAACCCCTAACCTAGATATTTCAGTTGATCAAGCAAATTTCCAACTCTGTTCTAGGGATCTAAGCATCTTCCTTCTAAGACAGGTTAAAATATAACTTTAAGCTGACCACATCAAGATTTTCAAAAGTTAGCTAAAACATATTACCTAACACATTTAAAAATACCTCTCGGCCAATATAAATTTTGTACAGATTTAGATACATATTGTAAAAGTTATTCACCAATCTGAATCCTACCCAAATGGAAAACAAGTATGTTTCACATAGATTTGTATAGTTTTATTTTGTGCCATTTATTCTCTATTGTTCTGCAAAAGCCCTACATGAAAAACTGGATGAACCACTAGCCCAATCCAAAATCTACTGAAATCAACGGAGCAATTAATGGGAACCACAGGATTTGGATAGAGGCTATAGTCCTAATCATATGATTGATTCCATATGGAAAAGATTATCATCCTCCTCCATGCTGAAAACACATACATTCCACCCACCCACAAGCGTTCCACTCATCACTCCACATCAGGATGGTATGGAAATGGACACGAAATTAGAAAAGAAAACTAATTATACAACAACTGATATTGAATGCATGAGATTACAATCATTCAAAACTGAAAACTTTTTGCTCTGTAATCACTTTTATTTATTTTCACTTCAAGTGGTATCTGTAACAGCAGGCAAAAACATTTCAAAGGTAAAATTTTCAAAGGTAATTAAACAATACAGGACTTTCAGCTCCACATTGGAAAGAGACACATTAATTGAAGGTCTTAAGAGCTATCTACGTAGATGAGTACAGACCCACCCAAGCATCTCTCCAGCTTTTATGTGCTGGTGGGGCATGAGCCAGGTCTGGTCTGAGACTCCAGTGGTGCATTAGCACAGCCTTGCACACCCTGCCTCTGAGCCTGGACACGATGCCACCCTAACGTGCCAGATATGGCCCATACCCAGCAAGACTCTGCTGGTACCTCCCTGCTGTTGCCTGGGCAGGCATGTTTTAAGTCATACTGGTTTTTTGATAACACAGCATGCAAATTGCACAAATCCCCAGCTTCTGAAAAGTGGGACTGAGAGCTAAATAAGTTCTTAAAGGCACAGGAAGGTACTTGGTGAGATTCTAAAAAAAAAAACCAACAACTTAGATATATACCTTCCTCTGATTTCCAGTTCCTCTTTGAATTCACCATAGCTTCACCTCAAACTTTAACTTCCTTAATACCTTTAAAACTATCACTCTTAAACACTTTAAAAATGATACCCAGAAAGCTTATTTAAACACATCCTTAATATTTTGCCTAAAATCTTACAGGAAAAAAATCTCATTAATATCTTAGTGAAAGAAAACCATTACAGGCATTTTCATTTTTTGAAACTGACAACCATTTTAACACTTCCTTATATTATTCTCTGAGTAGTGGAAACAAAACTAAAGGTAAAATTATAGCTTCCTTCATAGTCTCAGTATTTCTACCTTCTTATGTTCTATTCGTGGAGAGGATGAAAAAGGAATAAGGAAGAGAGGAAAAATACAAAGAAAGGCCACCAGTGTAAACATGAATGTTAAAAAAACCCATCAACCCAAACCAACACCACCCCCCACGCTGCACCCCAAACATAGCCAACTACATTTTGCAAAGAATACAGAACTGTCTAAGAGGACATGATTACTCACATTGCCTTCCAAAAGCTCTTCCAAAGAGCAACCTTGGTGCGACTGCTGGTATTTTTCTTGAAAAAGTTTCCCGTCAAACACTTCCCAAGGCATCAAATCATCCATTCTGAATGGAAAGCCACAGGCGCTATTGGCCATGAGCAAAGTTGTAAGGCCACGAACAAACACAGCACCAAGATGTACAGCTCTGGAGTCCACTTGTGCAAGCTGTTAACATTGGGGGGGAAAAAAAAAGCAGACTTCACAAATCAGGGAATATAAGCAACCTTACCATCACATATAACCATGTGAACAGCAGAATAAATGACAAATAGTCCCAAACTTCTGACAACAATGGTCCTCTATTGCACAGTAGAATTCATCAAAGGATTCTGTATCTATCTTTAGTCAGTAAAGTGAAGTAAGTGAAGTTCATTTAAACAAATACAGCATCTCCCTCAAGTTCTTACAACAGATAAATCTAAAATTAAAATGTAAAGACAAAATAAGTGGCTATTCTCCACAGTATTTCTCAAACATTAGCAGTTCCCCAGAAAAAAAATCTGTTAGTGGAATGCAAAATATGAACCGTGAGTATAAAATGATGTGTATGCTGACCCATTGACCTTCCACAGTTTGATCAACTGGGAAATGTTACAGCACTTCGAGACCATTTACATTATAAGATTTGACAAAACAAAGTTTATTGTGCCCAGACTTTGATTTTAAATGCTCTGAAATTTCCTCTGACTGTAGTCTGAAAGTCAAATTATTTCACTTCAACATGGATGTCTCCAGAAGAAATACTGAAATGGTATGACAACATCCAGAAAATGCAAAATGAGAAACTCAGCAAGACAATTAAAATTCACAGCCAAAATAAACTTGATGGGTGAATTTAACATCCTGCTGTGGCAGAGCGTAGTAAACTATAAAAGCCTTGAATCCAAATGGGCAAAACTGTGATTTTAAGTATTGTGTAAACAGTACAATGCTCCTCAGTGGGGAATGCCTCTTTCACAGTTTGTACCGAAGCAGTCTGTCAGGATCAGGAGGGATTCGTAACAATGCAGCCATCAGTACTGTAATCCATGGCAGCTGTTGTACCCTTACAGAACAGTTTTCCTTACAGTCTAACTTATACCAGGAATGGAACTGCATCTGAAATAGTCCCGAACAGAAAGGACAGAAATGTGGCTCAAATCTGTCTTAACCCTAGCTCCTGGAGAGCTGTAAATTGTTTATTTAAAGTGCAAGAGAAAGGGTTGGCCCATTACTACTAACAGTAACAACACCTTACATCTTGAAAGATCCCCAAAAGACTTGAAGATGCACCATCAGTGCCCTATTTAAAAAAAAAAAGACAATAGCAGACAACATGAAACAATCAGAACTTTTACCCCACTAAGGTCCACATAACAAAATCAGAAAACCTTTGCTAGCAACATGGAGCTACAAATCTTCTTCCAAAAGAGACAAACACAATAAATCTTTTGGAGAATATAGCTAGAACCTAGTCATGGACTTAGGTTTTCAGTATTATTACGCAGTGAGCCGAAGTCTGTTGTATAATTTGACTATGTGAAAATGGCTTCTGTCATAGGGTTCCCCCTAACCAGAGGGAAGGGGCAGTAGGGTTCTGTTAAGCCAACTTGAAGATATGAGGTGTACTTCCACTAGCTGTTTTTTTTTTTTTACAGTGTAAAAGCAAAAAAGGATCTAGAGATGATGATGTAGGCAAAAGATACAAAGCAGGGTGGTCCAGAGCCTTCTTGGAAGATCTTCTTCTGCCTCTAGTGATTCCTGGAAAGGCATCAAGCTGGCCAACAGGGCACTGACCCAACATGAAGCTCAGCAATTTAGGTTCACCCAATACAGGCAACTGAAGACAATCTCCGACATGCAGACAACACAAGCTAATTTGAGTAGTCATTTAGAAAATGAAAGGCCCATCCTTTTCTGACTGTGACACTCATACTTGAGTAAGGGAGACCTTCTTCTCCCCTTCCTTTAAAATAAAAGTATTTTCGTTATGGGATCAGGCTATTGAGTTTCAGAAAGTTATTGTCTCCAGATGTAAGATACCATTTTGCCAGCTGAGACCAGTAACTACATGCACACTCACAACTCTCTTGCTCTGGCAAGTAAAGCAGGCTTTTGCAAACCACTTAACAATGCTGAAAGGTACTTGAAAGAGGAATGTGGCTTAAGTGAACCAGTATTATTTGTACTAAAGCAGAGTGTAACAGTGCACACAGCCAGTTATCACATTTCTTATATTGCACTAACCAGATTGTTTCTGATCACCTGATTGCATCTCAAGACCTGCTAAGGAAATGAGTCCACATCATCAAAAGCTTTAAAATGGAATCTGCTTGGTTTGTGATTGCAAAGAAAGTCTTTTTGAGTGGAAGTACAAAGAGTAGGAACTGCTGGGAATCTTCAGAAGTCCCCCCCTTTTTTTTCCTTTTGTAAAATAATCCAGCTAGGGAATCCTTTCAGAATTTATGCACCCTCGTCTCATTCTCAATGCAGCAATAAATTAAACTTTAAATTATTTCAATAAAATACTTTAGAGCACTTTGACAAGCACTAAATGTAGGTAAAGTTTTGTTCTTAAGCTGTAAGGAAAATGGACAGGTCAAACTACAATTAGCAGTAGAGTCCAAGAGTGACAGTAGCACACCAACCAGCTGAATCCAACTTGGCCAAATTTATATCAATATACCACCAATAGTCTCTTTATTATAGATCAGCACAAAACCAGACTGAAATTCCCTGTCATACAAATCAGTATCTTGTGTCACTGAACTATCAGTAAGTACTGATAACGTCAAAAGATTTAATTGCTGAAAACAAACTTTAATTAAGTATAATGAAAACAAGTATTTAACCTGCTGAAAAGAAAACAGTAAATGCTGGCATCTGCAGCAAGCCATTTCCATCTTCTAATTTAACAGCTGTGTACTACATGAGTATTAATTCATACCTTTTTGTCATTTATTGACAAAGACGCTTTTACTGTCCTTTTTAATACCACTGGTACCAAGGATGTAAACCAGCTGTTAGATTACTAATGCTATATGTGGAAGCTGGATGCCATCTGGGCCATAAATCTTAACATACAGCTTTTCTATCTTTATTTTATTCTGAAAACTCTAAGCATATACCCAACACAAATATGTGATTAACCCAACTTTCTTCAGTGACGTTATTCAAGTTGGTGCAAAAGAAGTGCATACATATTTGCAGAAAAAATGTCTAAATGAGAATTTTTGCTTTTGATGGTGACGCACAAAATAATAAAATATAGAAAAGGACTTTGAGTGCTGTCTCAAGCTGGAGATCAGTGTAGTACTTTCATTATTGGTAACTGTTACTTCTGCTTAAGGGAGCATGAACTCTGAGCCACCAATAGAACCCTAGCCGTGCTCTTTTCAAATCCACCAGAGACATATGGGTTAAAAAGATAAAATAATATTGCTGGTGACAGGTTTTACAGGTAGATGACTTCACTGTCTAGGGATATCAATCCAGAACTTTCCTAAAGCACTAAAATATCCAGGGGTGGATATCAGGTAAAGCTTGTTTTTTTAATGGAAATCAATATTGGCAAGACGAAGGTAAGAACTATCAACAGCTATTTCTTTATTTTTTAAGACAGGAAATACATTCACTAAAGGGTAGTTTCTATTTTCCATGTCTGGCAATGAAAAACAAAGAAAATGAAAGCACAGTGAGTCTATAACAATAAGCCTGTGCACATGGCAAACCACAGACTTTGGCTTTGCCATGGGAATGCTCACAACTGCTCAGCGTCTGCAACGCAAAGACATCACGATGAGGAGAAGTGGAAAATTCCAAAAGAAAAGGCGGCTTGCTTCCAGGGCATTACACCCTAGAGATTAGTTCTTATTGGAAATTGTGTCTGTTCTTTTTACTATTTTTATAAACTCAGGACCCCAGTGAATCATGTGAGATACACCCCTGTGATCTCGCTGCTGCTGCTCCTACCACCAGCTGATGACATTTGTGCGAGAGAGACAGGGAGTGCGTGAGAACTGCTGCTCCTGCCCCAGCTGCCTGCGCTGTGCCCCTCCTGCTGCTCCTACCAACGGCAGCTCCCCACCCACTCAGGGTCTGGGGGAAAAGATTACTTCTCCTATTTGCCAACATTAACTGAAGACTGAGAAGAGAACTCAAAGTTCACGGTCCTCTAGTATCATTGCAGCAGACCTTACTAATACTGTGCTT
The DNA here is from genome assembly GCA_013398295.1 of Chionis minor. Lineage (NCBI taxonomy): Eukaryota > Metazoa > Chordata > Aves > Charadriiformes > Chionidae > Chionis > Chionis minor. The sequence goes on from VZSF01009336.1 coordinate 349,381, forward strand.
AGGCGGCTTGAGTGGAACTAGGTAAGCCCACTTGAAAGGAGCAAGAGAAGTGCTACAGCATCCACATCACTAATGTATATTCGTTTTTTCTAACAATCTGAGAAATGCCTTTGCTAGAAGAGCTGTCATCGTAGACTTAGCTCATATCATGCCTTTTTCTGCTCTAGAAACACAGGGCTTTAGCCTGCAGACCACAAGTTCAGGCTGATCTCTGTGCTCATGTGCATCCTCACTGACTACGGAAAGAAACTTTGCAAGAAGTGCAAGTGTCCGCTAACAGGAGCGATTTGCAAATCTAAAACCCACAGACATTATATCCTGCTGAAGAGTTTTTACTTACAGGAAGAAAGATACATGGGTCTTGTATATGAAATACAGATTTCCAGTTCAAATTACATCTAATTACATGATAATAAAAAAATAATCAGGATGCAAAAATACTTCTATGTTTTAAGGAAATATTACTAGTTCTCTGAGTCTTCTTTGTGGATTCACAAGTTATTTTTTGATGGAGGCGTAAACTGTATCCTATGCACTTCAGAAGCTGCAAAACCGATTTTCAGAAGCATACTAAAAAACCCCCACAACTGCTTCATCCTTTCAACGGAATTGGATTTCTCTAAACTCCAAGAAAGACAAATAGGTTCTACTGTACTTGAAATGTGAGGGCAAGTATCTGAACATGCCAGATGTCAGTAGACACAAATGAAGGCCAGGACTGTACCCACTGACAAAGCCGCCTCACTGTCTTCATTTCTAGAAACTAAGGAGAAAGGTAAAGATACAACAATAATTTTACAATTTTTTATTTGCACTACTCAGCATGTCACCTGTATCTCAATGCACTAAATCCTACATTTAATTTAAGAACTGTTTCCTTTAATAGGATTTTCAACAACATTCTGGGGACACAACTTTTTCAACGCAAGAAATCTGTATTTATTATTGTTATTTAGGTTAAAGTTGTTCTTGTGCATTTAATTTTTTTCCTAATCTGTTGCCTTCTTCCTGTGGTTGAGCTGAATACAGATCATCTGGCTATGGCTAACATTCCGAAATACAAATTTAAAAAGAAATAACTTAAAAATTATATAAGGCATTTTTCCCCACCCCATCCACCCTCAAAATAACATACCTGTTTCTGTTATGAAAAGGAAAACACAACACACAAGCACAGGTTAGTATTTGCTAATTTCCAATGAAAACTAATCAACTGGGGTACAATAATTAAAAATCAATTAAATGTGACCCAAGCAATAAACTGTTGGAATTCAAGTGACGGTGATCAAAATCTGAGTACTTTCTAGTTTAACCGGTTCTTTTCAGATCCATTTGAACTCAGTCAGTATACTATCAGTATATTTCTTACATTACTTCCCCCAAACCCACCTGTATCTTAAATGATCAAATATTTAACCAGAGGCAATTTATGCTTGAACAATAAGGGCAGCAGGTAGATCCTATCTCAGGAACTTGTCGTTAAAACAGTAAGGCTCAGCTTTGCCTAGGAGACGTACGGCACATTGTGTTCCAAATATGAAGAGATGAACTGTCAGTTGATGATAACTTCATTAAAGTTAAATTTTCTGCAATGAAAAGTATCCCTAAACAAATTCTTTCAACCAAAAGACAGAGTCCTTTCTTGATTTCCCCATCTTCCTGCCTTCAGCCACTAGTATAAATTCCCAGTGTGAACTGTCAAAAGATGCTAAAACTCCTGTACACTGAAGCTACATGCTCTATCCTTGAGTAAAGATAACCTAAACTGGTGCAATGGTGGTAAATTTAAGGAGTGTTACCCGACAGAGCCGTGCTGGTGGAACAGCGTGTACACTTGGCATGTCCCCTTTAGGCAACAGACTGCTGGGAGCATAGTACACCACCGGCTTCCTTGACCTGTCAAACTGAGCGGGGAGAGGAGCAGCAGTATTTTGAAAACACAGCTAAGGTTTATTCTGATAAAAGATTACGGCTTAAATTAAGCTCTTCCTGCTTAAACAAGGTGTGTGCAAAGGAAAATGGGCATTGAAAAGAGATCCTACCAGGGCATCTGCTGCAACAGAAACTAGAAAAACCAGTTTTTAAACACTTCTAAGGCTCCACAGTAAATATTTAGCAGTAAACAACCCAATTGTTTAGTGTTTATATGTTGAGGAAAGTTTATTTACTGGGTTTTAATCAGGAGTTTGATGTAAAATGATACCTCTCTGTGGAACAACACTGTTATTTACATTAAGCTAAAACCTCCAATGAAGTCAACTTAAAAAAAGCTTCAAAATTGCTTTTACCTTTAAACACCCTACAAAATAATAACACAAAAGTACTACTGCCAACAAACCTGTAAACAGACAAAAGTCTCCTTCAGTTCTAAAAAGATCGCTCCTTATTTCTTGTTGAATTTTCAGAAATATTGGCCTTTACCAAAGCTCTTAATTAGATCTACAACAAAACCCAGCATAAATGACATTTCAGTGATGATAGTTAAAAAGTTTAGCCCCTTCAGCTTATTTGTACACCGTTCTGTTATAGACAGCACACTAGCACCTGCAGAAAAAGATCAAAATAACGTCACTTTTCTTATTTGAGCCACAACTGCTGGACTCTGATCTACTTGATTACTGGGCTAATGACAGTCCATAATACATGTGAATTTACAGAACATTTGCATAAACTTTGAGTTATAGTCAATCAGGCTAACCATCTGATTGTAGCCCACCCAGCAGCCACATCCTTTCTATTAAAGTGAATGGATTAATTAGGTTTTTAATTTTTCCTGTTTTAAATACATGCTTGTGTTTCTCATGACATACTTATCTTTGAATTTCCTCACCATTCCCTCATAAAGATAATACTGGATTTATTTGGTAGCAAAATATGTTCTATTTGTTTGGGAGACTGAAAACTTTGGTTTTTTATACATTAGTTAAATGTTGTGGAATTATGAGAAGGGAAAGCATTGGTAGCTCCATCTGCTTTGCAACTAATAAAGTTTGCCCCTGATGGGGGACAAACTGCTGACAGGCTCCTGGTACGTCTGCACCAGGAACTGAAGGGCTTCTCTATGTGCTATGTCACTGGCATCCGAAATGGTTCAGTAATCATTTGAAATTTTTTCCCATGCCTGTAGCAATGTCTCCCTCTCACATAGATGCCCTAATAACGTGACGTCACATTAAAGCTTCCTCCTGTTGGGCAATTTACACAGCCTTCCCCTTCTCCCCAGCTGTCTATTTAAAACAATGAGCAATAATTTATTTTTCTCAGAGACTCCTACATCTCTGCCAAATGTGGCTGAAATTAGCCAACGTATTCAAAAGTTATTAGGGGATATGGAGAAAAAAATTAAAGAACATACAAAAGGTCACTTCCCTTCTTATTTCCAGTAACTTTTCAGTGTACGCCTTCGAAGATCAAACTTCCTCCACTCCCTTACTTTCTGACACTCACTATATATTTCTGTATTCTCCTCCACTCTAGCTTCTTTACCAAAATCTGTAAAATGAGGGGCTTCATTTGCTACTACCTGCATCTTGACCATACTCCTAATCTAAAGTCCGTGTCCACACCTTACCCCATCCCTTTCCCTTTGTTTAATCATAGGGACTGGTCCACGAAACAAAGTTTTAGGAGTAAAAATTCTGCCACCAGCACAATTCCTCGGCTACCTTTGCTAATGCAGTGTGTCCTTCCACAGCTGCACACTAGATTGGCAAACGATAGCTGGTTAGGCATGCAGCTGCTGTCTGGTGGCCTAGCCCGTGGACATTTTTCGCAGCGTACTGCGAAACTGTTGCCGTGGTTTAAGACATCACTGTGACTACAAAGAAATTTTGATAGGTGGGAGCTCACTTCTAAAACTGTCCAAGGCTTAATTAGCCAAGCTTAAAAACTAGTTTTGGGTTTTTCTCCCTCCCGGAGTCAGAGTAGATGTTCGAGATCTATTTAATTGTCCTAATGTATGACCATTCCCTCTCTTAAGCTGTTTTGAGTATACACTTTTTAAGGGCCTGTTCTATTTCCCACTAAAACCAACAGAAAGACCAGTGAACTTCAGCAGAATTAGATTAGGCAAAATTTAGTATGTCTGAAGCTCTGCGGCTTCCAGAAATATTATGACAACTGTTACTAATGTAATGTCTGGTATATAAGCTCTTAAAATAAAACTGTCACTGAACCAAGATGGTTAGCAAAGAGATTCCAGGAGAACAAATACTGTTTGCCAGTGCAATATAGGTTTTGTTGTGGTTTGGCTTTTTTTTTTTTCCTCCTAGGGTTTCTTTCAATTGCAAAGCAGCTGCACAATAAGATTGTTGATACTACGGTTCACCTTTTGAAGTGATATGGTCCAAGGTAAACAGCTCTGGCAAAGGAATTTTCCAGGTGTTAAATCACCAGGTTGAGGAAGAAAAGAAGAACGGCAATCCCTAAGTCCAAGACAGATCATACCATGAATCGACGCAGCAGTATCTCAGATGACCTATAAAAGGAACCGCCAGCCTGCAGCCTGTGATCAGGTATGTTCAAGATACTAGGAACTGATTTGTAATTAAGCTGCAATAGAGTATCCACTTCCAGAGCACCTCTTTCTTTTGGAATGGAAAACTGCCATATGCAGCTTGAAAGTTGCTACCTTTTGGCACAAGAAGATCAACCCTGTGCTGTAGTTCCGATGAACACGTACAGTGAAATTAGAGAATCCTTGATGCACACAGCTGTTGCATAAAGATAGTCTTCTGAGCTATTCAGGAAATGACTACAAATAAAGGTTTTAAGGAAACCAAGATTACTCAGATGTAATATTCTACATTTTCTTCTACTAGCACTATGTCAGAGCAAATTGAATACAAACAGGGAAACAGTTTATGTGCGAGTAACTTGGCCATTTTTAAAGGTGTACTTAACACAGAGAAGAACACTGTTTAAAAGAAAATGCATGATCTGTAACAAACCAAACTTTGGGATCTCAGCGTGCTTCAAGCCAGCATTAGACTCTGCAGGCACTTTGCTGATGAAATAAGCATTCACTGACATTCCAGCCTCAGGAACTGATCCACAGACATTTTAAAACAAAAGGTACCTCATTTTTTTTGGCACAAGGTTCTGTGCCAAAATAAACTTCCTGAAGAACCACTACACTTTCAGCCTCCTGTAACTGAAAAATATTACTCGCCATTGTTGCTAGACTGAAGTATGCCTCTGTTGTATTGAAGCTTCACTGTACAAATGCAACATACAATTGTATAATTTTGCTAAAAAGTAAATAACACTGAGCAGATTGAGCAATGTTTTTTTTTTTCAAAAGTGTATTGGCATAGCTCTTCTTTTATTAAATTCAGTAGTAAAGCTCTCATTGACTTTTGTAGGAACTTATAGAACTTCAGTCCGAGCATAAAAATATTTTCCGCCAAGATGTATTTCTGTATCCTATACACAGAAAATAAATAGAAAACTATTACTAAATAGGAAGTAAGACTTAGGTATGCATTAACTGCCCTTGCTAAAACCAATACATACATAATTTCATATTTGTCAAGGAAATGAATGTCTCTCAAATCTATCAGGGGAATATACAGCAGCCTAGCTGAATGTAATGCACCTTTTTAGTTACTGAGCATATACCTCCTACTAGTGCTGGTGAGACACTAATGCTGGTATTAAGTCTAGCGATACATGAGTTACAAGTAAGAACTAAGATATGAGAAAGAACTGAACAATTTGACCAAAGTCGCAGAGGAAGCAAAAGATAAGAACTGGACACCATCTTGACTTTCAACCCCTGGACAATGACAATGTCAATCAAAAATGCACTTGAAAAGAAGTGAAACAAATCAGTTCTTGGTTGGCTTTGCTGTTTCTAGTATCTTCAAGATGAACATTTCTACCTCTGAAATTTGAAAAAATTACAGTACATTCTACAAAGTACTGTAACCATATGCCTAAAGGCTTGTTTTATCTTCTTTCTCCATCCACCTATAAATGGCTCATTAGGGCATTTCAGAAAACATTTTTGCTTCTCTGAAGTTACACATAGCCATCTGCTTCTCCAGGGAAAGCCTAGACAGATGTGCAGCTTGCATTCCTGCTCAGGCGTGACAGGGGCACACAGGCAGGTGGAGGCAGCCCTGAGCAGATGACAGGCAGGTGCACGCGTGCCACCGCTTCCTGATGGCACGCTCCCTTCCTTCCCTGGCTCCAGCCGCTGCACGTCACCTGCCCTGTGGGGACACAGGTCAGCCCTTAAAGGCAATGGAGAGCAACCCCACCTAGGCCACACAAACACACCTCCAACCCTCATGTACTGCCTGTTCCTTCTAGCTTACAATATGCAAGGAAGTGAAAACTATTTATCTCATGAGTAAATGTACACTTTGACCAACACCAGCTTGGCAGGAAAATGTCAGTTGATACCAGAAATTATTATTATTTTCCCTCTCTGTAATAAGTAATCTCTGACTTTTTCCAAAGCTGTCAGTTTGCTTGATATTTTGGGAGAGGTTTAATACCTTCACTACCAATAACTACATTTCACCTTCTGCAGTACTATTGAGCATGGATTAAAAATTAATAGTAATTTTGATATCTGAAATTCCAGAGTGTCTTTTACCTTAAACATCATGAAAAATTCTTTAAGCTATATAAATTCCTTTTAGGCTTTATAACTGAAACATTGCTCCTATTTCCTTACTGTTGAAACCTTGCTAATAATGAGCTACATGGCAGTAAAGGGGAAAACTCACAGAAAAACAGAGCAAACTCATACAGTTATGGAGAAAAATTCAAAATTATCTTCCACAAAAAAGAATATGAATCCTCTGGTTTAAGGCCCTTGCTCAAAACCTTGCTTGAGATTTTCTCCATAAGCAAACTGCATCCAACAAAATGAATGCATTTTTCTCAGAAGGTAGAAGAACAGATCCAGTCATGCAGGGGTTTGTATTTATGCCAGTGACACATAACAGAAGTCACACAGTTACGTGAATTCTGATACTTGAGCTTATGTCAAATATAAAAAATGTTCAGGGAAACAGACTCTAATACTACTAATAAATATACCCGATTTGATAAATAAGAAAATGGGCAGGGCAGAAAAGAAATCTCACCTGGAAGTCGAATAAGTTAGCCTAAGAAAGTTTTTATTTATATGTTTATGAACCAACAAAGACAGAACCAGCTGTCCAGGCAGCAGGACCAAGACAAAGTTGAATTTCTTCAGAACTTTAGAAGATGATTATGAAAATAGCAACAGATTTAGAGATGGGACTTTCAAAAAAATACTGTAAATGGCGAGTAACTTCAGTTCCAGAGATATAATTGTATTTGCGCTAATGCTTGTTCCTTGCAAATGCAATACTTCACTCTCAGTAACAGAATGGGTTAGCCAAACCCACCACTTCAAAGTCATTAGAAAAAATAAACAGGTTCTGCGATACTGAACATCCAGGCCTGGGAGGCCAACACACAGTTATTGAGAAAAGCAGAGTATGGAAGCCTCAATACACTCAGCCTTAAGATACAGATTTAATATAAGCAGGTTCATTTGATGTAACATTATCTTGATTAATCATGTAAATTTTTTTAATGTTTTAACCCAAAACTAATGTACCTGCTGGAAGACTCGTTTTGTTTCTATTTGGATTAGTTCATTTAATACTATCTTCAGGAAATGAGAAGAAAGTTGTATTTCTGAGGTTGAACAGGGACTGAACCAATCTCAGCTTGCAATCACATCCCATACTTCTGACTTTTGTTCCAGATTAACCCAGAACACTGAGAAAACCTGAAAACTGTAGATGAGAGAATGGGCTGGGAAGCAATGCCAAGATCAGTAAACCACCTCAGTCCCTCCTGTTCCCCATCCCCTGCCAGTTACAATCTCACCTACCATTTGAAAAACACTTTTGACAGATGCAAATTTTGTGGGAATATAAAGCCCTGATTCAGTAAAGCATTTGGGAACGCACTCAAATTCCACTTTAGTTAATACCAACATACATATCAGAAGCAGGTCTTAAGTATGTAAGGGAGGTTTATCTTTGAGATCTTTACAATATTCTTATTTGTATTTTACATTTTCCTCAATCCAATTAGACTTCAAGCAAATATTTATTAGGAAACAGTCACAGAGGCACAATAAACATACACACCCTGGGGGAGAAAGGATTTTTTAAAAACAATTGTGTTTTGAAAAACATAGATCACTCATAAAGCCTGTCTGGAGTCTGTCTGAAAAATATCACATCTAATGGTGTTGACAAATGTAGCTTGACTTGCCAAATAGGTCAGGAGATTGAAATTCTGGAATGTTCAGAATCTGTGTATTATTTATGCTTTTTTGTCCGCATGGCAAGGGAGAAAGAATACTGCCTTTAAAAATACAGAATAGATTTAGCAACATCCTTCTGAAATTTGCGAGACCCTAACCAAGATGCCTACACGCTACTCTAAAACATACTGCTTTTTTGCATGCATGTAGCTAACTATCCCTCAGGAAAACATTCAGAGAAAAAGATCTTGTGTCATATTGGTATAATACTACTACCAAGCTAATTCTGCTTCCATGACAGTGTACAATGGAAAATATGCAAAGGTTCCATGCAACTACAATTGAACAATTGAACTACAACAGAACTAAAGCTACTTCTGCCTGTCAAACTAGTTTTTATTATTTTTATTATTCCAAAAGCTAATTAAGTGATACTTAGTATGTCTTTTGATTGAAAGCTAATTTGCAATCTAACTGCAAAGACTCTCCGGAGTTTATCATTTAAGATCTAAAATGAGTGTGCTCATTTTGTATCAGTAATACTTTTTAAATAACTGAAAGCACTTGAAAAATTGAAGGAATACACTTCAATAATTGACTTTCTTATACCTGATATGCAGCCAAACCGTTCCTTTTACAAGTCGCACAAAAGATGTAATTACTCCAAACTAGATATTCTTGCATAACTGGATATTTTATGGCAAAGCTATAAAGAGCTTGCAAATGCCACGAATTCCAACAGTAGGTGATGTGCATGCCCACCCATGCATCTGCTACTGAGCTCACATTTTCTGACATACTTTTGAAAGCATTTAACAGGACCCAAATTTCATTTACCATTTTCCAGGTGTATTTCCTTTTTAACCAAATTTTCCTATCTCAGCTTTGGCTACAACGTTCGGAAAAAGATGTGATTCAAAACTTTCTACCTCCAATACAAATTTTTCATATATTCGCATATTTAGAGAAATCTTAGAAGAAATGTATTTCTGTTTATAAATATTCACTGTGGCCTGTCCTGTTTGGACAGTATTTTACACGCATTACAGGTGAAAGATGATCCATAATTGCACTTGTAAACAACCAGGGCCAGCACAACGTAAGAAACAAGACTGCAAGCATGACTGCTGGTGCCTCTTTTTCTCTACAATGGCCTCAAAGTTAGACTGATGGCTCTCTGGGCTTTTTGCCAAAACCGCACACCAGATTAAAATAGAAAGAAGGGAAATAGGCAACCTGGGGTCCAAAATTTAATTCTGACCTTATGTATAAGCTCTATGGGAGGCTTGGGCAAAGTAGAATGTTAATCTACCATATAAGGGGGGCACAAGGAAAACTAGAAAAAAAACATAGAGAAAAAGAATGTATAAAATCTCTTCTCTATCGCATGCACTTTTTGGTATTTTGAAACCATCTTGAAAAATAATCAAATCTTCATGTATAAATATCACGTTATTCTCAGAAAGTAACTATTTAATGTGCATTTTAGTTACATGTCCACAGCCTGCTTTCTTTCAGCATGAGACAAACAATATTTTTTATGGCTTTAATCCACTTTATTCAAACCATGGGCATTTCTTTCATAAATTTGCAGTTTTACAGATTTCATTAACTATGAAACATGGATAGCATATCAGAAAGCAGATCTGAAAGTGAAGGTTGAAAATACCTATTCATCCTATCAGAAGAACAGGCTCTACATGCATTTTCTCTCCCACTTCACAGTGGAAGTTTTCTTCTGCTAAAACATATTTGCTAATGGACTCTCTTGCAGAAAGAGAGTTTGGTTTCTTTATCAAAACAGTGCTCTTTACAGAATCTTTTACAATGAGTAAACACTTTTTCTAGATTTAAAATAATAGCACAGTGTTAAATTCAAAATTGCAAATAAGCAAACATTTTCATAAAATTTGGCACATGCTAAGTTTAACATAGCTTCATTGAAAGCTCTGTTATGTTTCTAGGGATCATGTTTGACTTCTCAGTGGAGAAGAAAAAGTATGGTAAACAGATTAAACTCTGTCCCTCTGTTTTCCTACTATAAAACCCATATATTAATTAGCTATGTACTAGTGTAATTCATTGCACTTGGATTCTCTGCTGATTTTATACACAAATAGCTAGAAAATTAAGCTATTAAATACCTACTGATAACCTACTTACTACCTGTTAAAATAACAGCATAACTCAGTTTTGTAAAACTAATAAATGAACATAGTAGTGAGTAAAACTAGTTTAAGATACTCTGAAATGGAATCTTGAAAATGAGATACTTGAATTACAATGTTCAGAATGCTTGTTTTATTGATAATTATTTTTAGAATATTCATACAGGATATTCTGTTAGTCTCCTGCTCTTCCAAGAGAAAATTCACAGGACATTATTAAGTTCATCTACACACCACATTTCATAAGAACAGAAACGAGAAATAGACCATTGTTTTAGTCTACTGTGAAGTGAGAGTAACCTCATACGAATCTTTGATCTTGGTACTACCACAAAATTATAGGTAGCTTATATATGAAGAAAAAGAGTATTTTTATGACAATACAACATAATATCCTCTTTTTGATATAGCTTGACCATAGATACACAACAAACTGAGAAACAGCAACTATTTTCTACTGAGAGATCCAAATAATTAAATCACAGGAAGGGAAGTTAATTTGAAAGTAATGGGAAAATTTTGAAACACTCACCTATTCACAACCTTGGAGGAGAAAGAGGCTAAAATCTTTCCTCGCTATTCTCTTCAGAGGGATTTATTCTGGCTCAGACTACTAACAAAGACGCGAATTTCAATAGAATAAGACAAGGAAGTGCCCTACAAAATAGCCTGATAAAAAAAAATTTAACTGCATCATATGAATCTTTTGTTAGTTTTTAGCACAGCAGAAGGCATTATGCATCAGTACATGAAGTGCTTACATAAGTAGCAAACTGATGTAATTTTGGAAAGTACCTGCCAATAGCACATTTCAACCACATACCGTCCGCTTCATAGAGTGATACATGATACACTGTACCCCAGACCAGCTTCATGTTTCACGTACTTTTATGTCAACCATGGAAGAGCAGACAATACCTGATCTGCCATAAGCTTTGTGGGAAAGTTACAAAATTTTGTGAACAACTTTGAATTAGTAGAATGACTGCTGCTAAGTAGTATATGTTGATTAATGTTACCTGTTTGGATGCAATACTCATTTATAACCTCACAGAACCACAACACAAATGAATCACACGAAGACATCTAATTCAAACAGAATAAAATTCCGAGCACTTTAGAAACACGTACCTGTAAGTGCACCTATAAACAATTTGTTTCAACACTTCCTGTTTATGCTTGGCTTCCTTTGTGCCTTTACTGAATGACTGCCACAACAGACTTGATAAAATAACGATAATCCCAATGTTAAGTGCAACACTATATGAAACAATGTCTTCAACAGAAATAAATCCTACTTTTTTGCTGTTTTCTGTATTGCATTCACTTCGTTGCTTCTTTTTTGTTATAGAGATCTAACACTTTATCAGCTGCAGAACAAATTATTGATGAATTCGGGAAAAACTGATAGGAGGCTAGACCTTGCCTCTTATAACGAATCAACAAATGAAAGTGGAATCACACTTGTTTGTTATTTTGGTCCCCATGCACTAGAAACCAATGGATAGTAACAGGAGTGGTTGGTTTACCTTGCTATCAGCAAGAAGTACTTTTAAAACTCTAACATGGACTGGTTAAAGTAACAGAGAATTTATTGGAAATATAAAGAAGATTTTCAAAGTGAAGATACATTAAGGTTCCAACCATTTCCAACCCTGTCCCTCTTACTTTAAAATAAACCCACAACTCAAAACAGCCATTGACACGTGCACTCTGTGCTGCACACTGCTAACACTTCAAATACAATCTCAAACTATGAGATTGAAAATACTCCTGTATAGTTAAGACATGCAAGAAGAACTATACATGGTTCTACTGCAATAACCATCTAGGAACCTGCTTTTCCACATGTGGATTCAAGAAGATAGGAAAGGAAAAAAAAAGATTTGCAGAGAGTATAAAAACATTTTAAGAAGAATTCCTGAATAATTACAGAATACTGTGATCCAAAAAGTCTTCACTACAGTGGTCCACATTAGGTAACAACACATTTTTTTCTGGTTAGGTTTATACTACGTTTATGTTCTCCCACAAATAGTAACACCAAACTTTATTTAATGTAGCGAGTTTTTTACAACGTATGTCCCAAAACACTATCCTCCTCAGGAAAAAAGAATGAAGCAATGTTGCAAGACAGGATTCACCACTACAAATTTTCCATCAGCTGGAAGTCTGGAAGCCAAGTCAGGAAGAAACCTGAGACTAATTCACTCATCCTTAGGACTGCAACCACTAAATAATGTCCTTTCTATTTTTATGTTTTATGTGATTAACAAATGTAAGTATTTACATCAATTGTAGCACACTAAAAGCCCATATATTTACCATGACCCTCAGTTTGTGTATCTGAAAAAACTCAATGTAGAAGAATTTTCCAAAAAAAAATTATCCCGAAGTTACCATGAACATTTTATGTTACTCAATTATTCCATTCCATACCTGCAAACCTGCCAGTTGAGCAGCTGACTTCCCTTTGAGGCAGAGAATGACTGCAACAAATGCATTTAAGTCCTCCAGAGAGAGGCTATTGACCTAAAACAGATGAAAAAATAACACATTATCTGAAGAGTCTGAAAAGGAACTTTCTGAAAATTGGATTCTTTTGCTCAGGCACATCAAACTTAAATCAATGCTTTCATGATGTTGTGACCATCATGAATGTGTCATCTAGGAAAAGGATACTTAAAGGGAAAAGAAATGCTTATTTTCATAGCATTTCATGCATAGGAAAAAAATGAGATTTATAAAAAATATAAATTGGTTTATAATCAAGACCCAGAATAAAAAGCACCTCAATGAGCCATGGATGTGATGACCATCAGGATTTCTTTCAAATGCTTACATGGTTATCTGTTGGCATCTTTAAAAATAACCTAAAATGTTTTAACTACCTATTTTAAGCTAAATTTCAGGATTTAACAAAACATATTTGGATTCTTTTAGTTTTTTAGGTTACATATTGAAGTGAGAAGAACTCAAAACTAAAAGAAAACTAAACTTGTGAAAACATAAAGGAAAATTCTAAATTCATGTCACAGTTCACTTGCATACTCCTATCAGAAAAGGGAGAACAGAGGCATTTACTGTTGCAAAAAAGTATTCTGAGATTATATAGAGGCACATGGTCACCTCAGAAGAAAGACAGCACCTCTAGGCCAGCTGGGCTGATTCCCTGACCAGTCCAGTTCTGATCACTCGCTTTCTCTTAGAAGAACACTATAGATTATGCATATGCACCAAGAACAAATATCTGTTACAAATCTTGAGGCTATAAAGACAGCTCTAAGTGAGGTCCATAAAGCATTACAGTTCTTTATCAATTGGAAATTGAGGGAAGGTTTCTCTTGCAAACTGTGGAAATGCCCATTGTGGGCTTACAGTACGGTTAGATGGCTGCCTAAAACTCTGCAATGCCTTTCTTTTAACAGCTTGATTTTCAGGGAATGTTGTGTACATCCCATTTCAATCCATTAAGAGTTTCTATTAAGACCACTAAAAAGCAAAAAGTGTCAAAAAATGAAGGAGAAAAAAAATTTAAAAAAGTATTGATCTAAATCAATAGAAAAAACCCCCAAACACTGAGACACTTCATTCATTTATTTTCTTAGGAGGAGTAACACATTTTCTCCTCCTCAAGATAAGAATTATTCAACCACTGCTGAGAATATTTTTTTCCTAAATTAGAGCTTGCTGCTTATCCCATGTAAAATACTTTGCCCTCTATTACTCTGTTAAAACTTGCATAAAGCAAGTTTTAAGCTTTCAAAATGCTCCTTGGTACTCATTAACTCCACCTGGCTGCTCAAATCTGATAATAGTCCTACTTTACCCTGTATTTCAAGTCAGGTGTCACCTTTGTGTAGATGGCAACAAGAGAGGTTTACTAAACCTACACATTTTATACATTGCAGTAACACAAAAAGTGACTTTAATCTACAAAACAAATCCTAATACTTGCAAAATTTTGACCTAAGAAAAGTAAGACAAGGATTGCTTGCAAGTACAAGAGCAAGGAAATGCCCCCAGTATAGCAGATCAGCCAAAAAACTTAGGCATGTCAAAACATTTATTTAGAAAAATGTTTGATTCGGTAACCAAACTTGGTGAATTATCAAGCAAGCATCTGAAGTTTTTATTAAATACTTGCACACAAATTTTGAGGAAGCCAGATGGATTGGTTAGTATGCTGGTTCCTGCAAAACCGTAAGTTTTACCTCAGATTAAACGGTCACTAATGAGATTTTTAAGAATTTTATTTCTCCCTCATATGAGCTGAAGGAAATGATGTTAGTCTGCTTCAAAGCAACCTATAATTGCTCAACTTAAATCATCGTTGGGGTAACAATCTGCCTTCCCATTCTAATACAAACATAAGTGTAAAGTAAAGACAAGAATTACGCCACAGTTAGACAAGCATTGTTTTCTCAGCTATAAAACAAATGGAAGCAGTATGGCCAGCTCAAAGCATGGTTGCTGACGCTCTTGCTCTCATTTTTTCCTTTCAAACACCCCAAGAAAACAAATGGATAATATCAGAGAACTAACAAAGCTTAAAAGAACTCAGCAATGAAAAACATTTTAATCCAAATCAACTCCCTAGTTTGGTTCACAGAGTAGATTGTATCAGTGAAACTTGGAGTGCAGAAGAGAATCAGGAAAATGGGACAGGTGTTGAGAAACAGGCACTGCTGTGAAAAAAATCCATTAAACTAAGCCCTTTGCATGATCTCTCTATTATTCTTGTTAAAAACAAGACCTGTAAAACTGTTTTCATCCTGTTTTTAACATTAGCCATTGAATAATAAGTTCTGAAAACCATATCCCTAACATGCATTTTTTTTCCATTTTATTAATATGCTGCGATCAAGGCTCAGTAAATCCACATTTCTGTAGGTGTTTTGTTATTCCTCCTCTTAATCCCACTAAAGAAATGCTTCTCAAATAATTTAGTAGTAATCATGCTATGAAAGGGTGTACAGGATAGCACAATAAATGAAAGTGAAAACAGATAAATAAATGAAACAGTGATTTCATATATAAACATGAAAAACACTTCAGCTTTGTTTAAAGCTAAGTCCATGGGATGTATCTTGCTGAATTGAAACCACAAGACATGAAATTATGTTTAATGAGTTTCATCTTCAAGAAGCTTTCAATTTATATTCTGCTATACAAAAACTAAAGAAAAAAAGACCTATATGGATCATTTGTATAAGTCCCATATGCACTTCCTCAATGCATCCCCAAATTTGAAGAAACATGTGTGAAGCAAAAAGAAAGGAAAAGTCAGACAGAACTTATATTAACATATAACACATCAGTATAAATTTGCTGCTGAGGAAAGTGAAGTCTGAAAAAGCAGAGGTAAGACAAAATGCAGTTCACTGTACATAAAAAGTGCAACAGATTAGCTTACCAGATTAGATAAAGGCATTATAATTTTCTCATCCTTAGAGAGGAAAAATCTGCTTGTGAGATCAGCATTTGAAAGGTCGCAAGTACAGACAACATATTAAATACTTAAGAGAAACGTAAATAATGAAGCCATATTGTATTTAATCTTGTGTTCCTTTTTATTACAATTAAGGTAGACTGCAGGCTGCCAGATGTTTGGAATTATAACAGAACTGCTACCTAATGATCACCTATTACGCAGAATTTAATGAGAACAGGCATAACCTCAGTTCTGGCTTGAAACTGAGTAGATCAACAAGATGGTGTCAAAAAGTAGTGAGAGCTGACTAAATATTTATATTATCTGTTTGCACAGCCTGCATAGTCACCGGAGGGAATGTCTTCTTCTGACAACACAAAGAAAACACAAAAACAGAAGCTTTAATTTGCAAACAGGTCCAAAAAAGTGGGGGAAATCCCTCAGTTCACACTCAGTTAAACTGCCCAAGGGCCTTCGTCATGGGCATGTGAGAGTTATGATTAACTACTAAAAAAACCCAAGTGTTTCTTGAACAGGATGATGCACGTTAAATGGAGTAATTAAAAAGATTGTAATGCAGTACTACTATATTTGATCAACTATGCCTACAGTAAAGATTAGGAGAAAAATCCAGCACAGGCTAGCAGGAAACAGTTTATTAGTCAATCACCTCTATCAGAGCTGACAGCTGAAGAAAAAGCAACTACTCCGGTTACCTGCATCATAAGATAGGCCAGCAAGCAGCAGAATCCTGCAACAGGTGCTTCTAGAGCTTGGAGCTCTTCCATCCCGTCCTGAAGGTGAAAGCATGCCAGAAATGTACTATACCGTTGCTTTTCCACGTCAGGTCCTTTGGCAAACCACAATGTTTTCAAATTAGGTGTTCCACCTACAAAAGAAATCTATTATTTTATCTTGGCAGCAACAAGATAAAACATGCCTACCCCGTTACAATCTGAAAGGAAACAACTGATCTGGTTTTGGCACTTGCAAGGACCACAGAGTTGAAAATAACATGTACTTGACAAAACTTGGCATTTGGAAAAAAAAAAATTAACAAAAAATTAAGGCCTGCAATTCAAACAAATTGTATGGAATACGGGCCCGTTTAAGCAAAGTGGACTGAATTCAACTGTTACAACAATAAAGACAACTTTGACACCAGGCTTTTACCCTTTGCAAGAACAAAGTTTTCCTACAAGCGTGCCCCTTCCCTTGGGGATTCACAACACTAAATGAGGTTACCTTTGTCATAAAATAGTGATTTAGCAGGAAACAACCGTATCTGTTTCTTCTTTTCTCTCTCTCTCTCCTACTGCTAGTGTATCAGGGGTCCTTGAAGTATCCTCACATTGCCTCCCATATAATCACCTGTTTTAATGAACACACCTGTGCCATTTGCTGGCAAACACATTCTCCACAAAACACTGTGCTGGTGGGACTTCTCTGCAGTAGGTTCCAGTTTGGACACAAAAATCAAGGCTTTCTAGTGTTTTGCACTCCCCAGGCTGCTGTATGAAACGTTGTTGCAAACACACACAAAAGAACTGCCATCAGTTACATATAACGTGTCTTTCCAGACTTTATATATAGTATCATTCATTCTGGTCTCTAAATCCTTAATATTTACCCCGTGCTGCCACTTCCCAACTTGTGACACGTGTGAACTAATGTAAAATTTGCTCCCCATTTAAATTACCTTTAAGCCATTATCAAAATAAACATTAATGCACGTGAAATAACAGAACAGCTAACTGGTTATGGCTAAGAATCCCAATTAAAGACAGAATCCTCCCATAAAGTACTGCTGCTTCTGTAGTTAAACAGAAGGAGGTGTGAATTTTAAATGTGAACTAATTAAGCTACATTTGGTAACACCTTTTCTTTTTCTTTTGTGTGACATGCAGCAGCTGTAGTCCAGTTAGGAACACTTGGTGATAATAAATGGTTAAAGTGACAAGGTGCTGAAATCTACATAGATGATGTTTATTTAACCAAGAAAGCCCATTAACCAAATGGTACTAATTCTTCAGAGAGGGGGAAACTTAGAAGAGAAGTTAATATTTTCTTTCTTCATCTCCTTGATGGATGTTTCTTTTACTATTTTTAAGACTAACTCACATCAAAAGTTTTACCCGTGTAAAGAACTACCATCATACAATCTGTAAGTCTCTAACCTTCTTTTGTAGGGAAATATATATATATATTAAGAAAAATACCAGTTGCTTAATTTGAGTTAGAAATGCAGGTCAGTGATAACACAAATACTGGCAGTGAACAGGCCAGTTACAGACCGCACAATAAAACTCAAGATTACTGGGTTTTTATACTTGTAATTGCTGCCTTAAAAAAACCCCAGAATAGCAGAGACTGACTTCCAGGAAGAAAAGAAAAGATAATATGCATAAAACCAAAACAAAGCCAACTTTTCCTACCAAGGCTACGCAACTTTAATGTGTGACACAATTTTTACATGGATAAACTCAAATAGTTTTGATGGTTTCTGCTTTCCAAAAGGTTCCAGCCCAGTCGGCTGCATCTGAAGAGATACGCCAAGAATCAGTTAAAGCAAAGTACTCTTTCCATCTGTACGGCTTTTTAAAAATGAATTGCATCCAGGGGTATGCCTAATAATAGAAATCCTTCTTTCTTCAGAGTAAAACCATGAACTACATCAATAATCAAGATTACATATCTATATTGAGAGAGCTCAACAAAAAATTCAAGACATCTCTTCCATAAACAGTTTCTTACACTTTCAGAAGCAACATCTGCTTGCGCCTGGGAAAAGAGGTACTGATGAATTACGAGTTATTCACTCTGGGAAAGAAAACTTGATGCTATCTTCTTGTGGAACACACCAACCAAAAGGATTATTTTTCTGAAAGGATCTCTTCTACAAGTAATTAAATTCCACGTAATACCCAAGAGCAAGCCATTATATTAACCCTTAAATGAAATACAAGTAAAAAGAAGAAACAAATACATCGAAGTTTAATGACTGCCCCATCATGCATATAGTCAACAACAGATCTAAGATTCATATAGAGTAGACCCTCAAAACTGTTCTCTGCTCTAGTTAATCCTCACTACATACTTTACAGCAATTAGAAAACATTATGGAAAGAGCGGAATTTACTTGGATAGGGAGGAGAAATATTTTACTTTCTGAACGCATCTAAATATTTACTAAATTAACCTAAAAAGACCCCAAACTGAGTAACAACAGGGAAACAAAACAAAACATACTGATATATATAAAATTGATACATCTCTCCTGTAAAGATTAGTCATTATCTATCCTACTAGGGTTGTAGGAACCACAAGTTCCTGTGAATTACAAAGACATACTCAAACACTGCATATGTTTATGGTTATTCTCAATGTGCACAAAACTCCCTGATTCTGCACCCCTACTATGCTCTTGTGGGACCCCACCTGGAGTACTGCATCCAGCTCTGGGGCCCCCAACATAAGAAGGACACAGACCTGTTGGAGCGGACCCAGAGGAGGGCCACCAAGAATAGCAGCGGGCTGGAGCACCCCTCCTATGAAGATGGGCTGAGAGAGTTGGGGTTGTTCAGCCTGCAGAAGAGAAGGCTCTGGGGAGACCTTATTGTGGCCTTCCAGTATTTAATGGGGGCCGACAGGGAAGACGGGAGTGTAGCCATTCAAGGGGTAATGGTTTTAAACTGAAAGAGGTTAGATCTAAGTTAGAAATCAGGAAGAAATTCTTTACTCTGAGGGTGGTGAGAGACTGGAACAGGTTGTCCAGAGAAGCTGTGGATGCCCCATCCCTGGAAGTGTCCAAGGCCAGGCTGGATGGGGCTTTGAGTAACCTGGTCTCGTGGAAGGTGTCCCTGCCCAGGGCATGGGGGTTGGAATTAAATGATCTTTAAGGTCCCTTCCAACTCTATGATTCTATGAAAACTGTATTCAGTACTACATAAACCCTAGTCTTTGGGAACTCGAAAAAGAGTTAACATCACAAAGACCTCCATGGAGGTCAAGAGGTACTACTTGCCTAAACACAAAAATGGAAAACCAACAAGTTAGGAGAAAAAGCATTGATTTAATTATTCTTTTTCACTCATACCTTTAAAGACATTGTCATATAGAAAGCATCATGATAAACAAGAGCACTGCAAGGGAATACATTTTTTTTTCCCATTTGTTTGAACTTCAATAACTGATTTATGAATATACAAGGCATGTAAAAGTTGTGGAATGCATTAATACTATAATATTACAAAATGACAGAATCACAGAATGGTAGGGGTTGGAAGAGACCTTTGGAGATCATCCAGTTCAAACCCCTCTGCCAAAACAGGTTCACCTAGAGCAGGTTGGACCAAAACGCATCCAGGTTAAGTTTTGCCTGTCTCCAGAGAAGGAGACTCCACAGCCTCTCTGGGCAGCCTGTTCCAGTGCTCTGCCTACCCTCAAAGTAGAGAATTTTTTTCCTTATGTTCAGACAGAATTTCCTGTGTTCCAGTTTGTGCCTGTTGTCCGTTGTCCTGTTGCTGGGCACCACTGAAAAGACTCTGGCCCCACCCTCTTGACACCCGTCCTTTAGATATTTATAAGAATTGATGAGATCCCCTCTCAGTCTTCTCTTCTCCAGGATAAATAGAAACAGGTCTCTAAGCCTTTCCTCATAAGAGAGATGCTCCCATCCCTTGATCATCTTCGTAGCCTTCCACTGGACTCTATACAGTAGTTCCTTGTCCTTCTTGCACTGGCAAGCCCAGAACTGGACACAGTAATCAAGTTGTGGTCTCACCAGGGCAGAGTAGAGGGGGAGGATGACCTCCCTCGACCTGCTGGCCACGCTCTTGTTAATGCACCCCAGGATGCCATTGGCCTTCTTGGTCACAAGAGCACATTGCTGGCTCATGGTCATCCTGTTGTCCACCAGGACTCCCAGGTCCCTCTCTGTACAGCAGGTCAGTCCCCAACCTGTACTGGTGCATGGGGTTGTTCCTCCCCAGGTGCAGGACCCTACACTTGCCCTTGTTGAACTTCATTAGGTTCCTCTCTACCTAACTCTGAATATTGTTGAACTCGAGGCTTATACAAAGGTGATACTGAGCATTGAAAATAAGTTCATAAAAATGCTCTTGTTAGGAACACTCAACATTAACTTGACGACAACTGTGGGCAATTTTAAAGATGCCATTAACCCAAATACCAATTAAATCTGACCATTAAAGATGCATTCCAGAGATAGTATTTTGAACATAAGCGTATTCATGACATACTTCTGTAAGATGCAATGATTAGAATACTGAAAGTACATCCAAACTCCCGTGGTATGAAGCTACAATATCCTACACATTTTCAGAAATAAAATGAAAAGCAGAATCCGTACATTTGCAGTAAAGACTTTAAAACTTCCCCTGTTCCATATAAACTGTACACACATCAAATAGATCAGCTATGTTCAGAAGATGTGGATGTTAAACAGTATCTTCTTGGATCACAGATCTTCTAACAAAATTCACTTCTCAGAGACATTTTTTATCAATTTAAGCGCTGTTCTGTCAATGTGCGGGAAACATCATGTTCACATTCATTCAACTGACAGGAAACGTTCCAGAAGGGAGAGAGAGACAGAAAATGCAAGTGCAGTTGTTAATTCAGAAGACTGTCTCTCAAGAAAAGCGCACATACACTATACATTAAATATATTCTAAGCTATCATCTTATAGCCTTTAGGATTCGATACTTCATTTTTTAAAAAAAAGCTTACATTCAATCTGTTACCTGTAAGCTTTTCACATGCAAGACAGTTCTGCTGTTTTATACACCCACAAAAAAAATCAGTGGAAAGTCTACTTTTTTTAAGATCAAATGTGAAAATTGAAATATTTATGGTTATGTGCATTACAGTTCAAAGTTCATACCAAATATTCTTTCTTCAGACTTCTTAATCTAAATCAAATTCAAAAGTCAGGATTTCTCACATATTCTCAGCACACTTCTAAAGTAGTTGTGATGATAAGATTGTAATTTTTTCCAAAAAAATATAAAACAAAGAACCTTCCCAGATTAATTGCACCTGTGATTTTTCAAATAGTTTCTAGTAAGGTTTCTTCTCCTTTTTGAGTAAACTGATCTTAATTGACAGCTTTGAACTCTAACTTCCTACAACAACTTCTTTAAATTTAGCTCTAAATATGATCCCTGTCTGAAAAATGCGATGCGCTGTTGAGAACCTTATTTGGTGAATTAGAAAGTCATGCTGTGGAAAATAAAAGATGCATGAGCAAATGTAAGGCATACAAATATGGACTGCAAAAATTTTAGAAAAATATTTGTTCGCTGAAGGAATGACAACAGAGCACTAAAAATAAACACTAGAAGTCCTCCTCCCCCTTTTTTAATAGTCTGCTTGAACTCAGCCTTTCATTACTGAGTTAGTAAAGATTATGGCTGAGAAGATGCTGTTTTTATAACTCCTCTTATGCGGTTGCTATGAACAAATAAACAGTGATTTTCAACCTGTTTACCATCAACATCAAGGTGGGTTCTATGTGTAGCGTGTTTGCAGAGCAGTAGAACCAGAGCACATGAGATTAAGTAGCTTCCTCTCCACAAAGGGAGGAAGGTACTACACTATCTGGGAAGGAAAATTTCACCACAATAAATACAGCATATTTGCTATGCAAACTGAAATGTAGCTACATAGGAAGGGTTTCTACTTTGTTGACTTTTGTTTGCTTGTTTTACAAATGCATGTTTCCAGACCATTGCATGCTCAAATAAAACAGTTGTACAGGACAGACTGATCAATTTTTACCCTGCATATTCATATCCACCTGGAAAATTTCACCGCCATTTCATGCTATCATGAAGTCAATCATAATTGCTCTCCTAGTATTGTATCAGGGGTACTGGACAGTGAAACTACGGTATATCAAACAAAATCTTGTTTGTACTTTGTCTATGTAACTCATTTCTTTCCAAACAGTTCCTTTAAAAAGGACTTTGCAAAGGCTGATATCTAAGGAGCAACTGTTTTTCCTTCATCCTTGAATTTGAAGACTCTCATTAAATATACAAGTTTCAAATATGAAGATAAACGTACAATCTTAGGATACCTTAAAAGAAAATTCACTATAACCTGAGAAAATTAAAAACAAGTAGGTTCTACAGCAACCTTTAACCAAAAAAAAAAAGAAAAAAGCACATGCATTTCAACTTCTGTATTTGGACTTAGACCAGATCAGAAATAGGACTGTTACAGAAAGCTCTGGGTACTGAGGGAACAAGCACTGGTAATTACTCTCAAAAGGTAGAGTAGATAATAATTTCTCTTAATAAGATGTCAATAGTATTGTATATCAATGGAACTAGGTCATTTCACTTGAAAGACTAAAAAAAGTGAGCTCCTGATCCACATGATTGCAGATGCTAGACACAGAGAGAGAGCTATGAGAGTAAAGATAGAGGGGTTATGACTACAAGAGCATAGACAAATGAACAATTAGAACAATCTTCCCTCTGAAATAACAAAACTGATACAGTACTGTTTACTTCTTATCCTAAACTTGTATTGCATGATACAATTTTATCCTAAAGAGAAGAGTGACATATACAGCACCCAATCTTTTCAGTAAAACGTATGATACTTCCTCGTAAATGTAACACATTCCTCATAACACTAATTCCACTAAAAGCATTCATGAACATGTCCTTTACCAAAGGAAAGAAAATAAAAAACACACAAAGCACTCGATGCTTAAGACAGGAAAAACAGCTTCAGAGAAACAGCCAGCCTAATTATTTTCTTACTGAAAGCTGGATTCTCTTTTTGGGTTATCACAGGTGATCTAAAAATGGTCTTTTTTTATATTCTCCACCAGTCTCATTAATACATTCTCTCAAACAGCTTAATAGAATAATTTTAGTATGGCCCCACACACCACTTAGCCTGGCTTCAGAGCAGTATTTAGAACCTCTAAGAAACAGTTTGCATTTTATTACTGATGTTTGAATTAGAACTGTGTTTAACAAGACATACTAATAACACGTGGCTCAAAGCTGAATCCTCCTATAATTATACAGGGTAATTAAAAGCAATTACAAGCTTGCAGCATTTCTACTTTAGCTCCTTGTTCTCTGCAACTGTTTTGGATTCCATATCAAATATGTGATGATAGATTATCTAACCTGATTTTAGTGTTGTCATTATTTCAGTTCAGATTTAAACACATTTTTATTCTACCTGGAACAGAAGGTTGCACAGGTTGTATCAGCTCCGGCTGCTGGAGAGGATTTCCAAAGTAGACAAACCACTCTTTTACCAAAGGATTGGCTCCACCTAAAAAAGACAAAATTGGCTCAGCAAGGCAAATGCAAGTACTGACACTAGTGTAAAAGTTAGAAGCGGTGGCAATCAGGATTCTGAAGTAACAGAAGGCACTTCATAATGACTTATTTGCTCAGCTTCTTTAAAAACAAACCAAGAAAAGTTAGTTTTATTATCTTTATGACAAATCATCAGAACAAATGAAGGGAGTTTGAATTACGTACTATAAACATGAGTTTGGAGCTGGGAATTGCAGCCAAAAATGTAAGTACAAGAGCTTGTGGAAAGCATTCAAAAATGGCTTTCGGCCAATTTTAGGCCTTCCCAGTCCAAAGCAGTTCAGGAAGCTGTGGAGGCACCTGGCATAGCTCAGGGACCTACACGAGCTACCTCAGTCTCTCAGGGCTGTCACACTGCCACATATGCAGGCATTCCTTAATATGATTCCCCTCCCAACTTGCCCTGACATTTCCTGTGTCAGGGTTTGAGACAAAATCTTTATAAGGAGGCCTTGATGGCTATTTGAAAGCTGACAGCAATGGAGTCATCCCACCATCAGATGCGGAACTTTTACAGCCCATTGTTCCTGACCTTTCATCTAGTATAAAGGGACCGTTTATGCATAATAGCTCAAGTGGCTTCCTACCCCCTAACCCCAACTCTGCCCCACCTCCCAGTAAAGAGTAGGGTGCCTCTTAAATTAAAAATTTCACTACTTGAGTTGTGCGTCTAACTACTCGATGCGTTAAAAAAAAAAAAAAGAAGAAAATACCCTCAGAAAAAACCCAAGCATTTAAGAATTTCTGAAATGTAGTCTACCTAATTTCCTATAATAGCTCATAATCATTCCAATGCAAGTCTTCAATAAAACACCTTCTTTAACACTATAAATGGTGTGTCTGCATTCTGTTGAGATTTTGCTTATGGCAACCATGTCATAGTGCTCTAAATTTCCACCGTCTGTAGTCTGGTAAGCAACATGAAGTAAACAGATTTAGCTAGTCCTGGGCACTTGAAATAGCGTTTTTAAGTCTTTTCCAGGCAAGTCTCATAGCTTTTTTTCCTTTCTTTGTCCCTTTCCAGATTCACAGAATTGTATCTCTAATTCCTTACAGCTCTCACCCAGCGCTGAAGACATAGTTCTTAAAAATTCCTGCCTTTTATCATCAATTCCAATCACTCTGCACTGTACTGCACAAGTAGGTCTGATGCCACATTATGAACCCTAATCAAAAACTTCACCTATCTTCAAACAAACCAATCAAATCTCCCCACTACTCTCCTTCCCTCCACCTCCCCAAAAAGTTTGGTCACATTAATTTCCTGATCTCATTCATAGGTCAACACCGCAAACGATTGTTGGCATGAATGAATGAACAGTGTGCTATGGTGCAAGGCAGAAATTCCTCAGATGGAGTTCTAGTGTCAGGGATAAAAGAGGAGGAAAAGAACATGACAAAACCTGGTCTACAGCCCTGCTGCTTCTTCCTTCTTTACCTAAGGACCTGCAGCACAAATTCACAATAAAGGTGAGTGACTGAAGAACTAACAGCTGGACTATGAGGGACAGCACTGCACCTGGCTTGCAATGCTTCACTGTTCAAAAACTGATGACATTAAGAATAAAATGAAAAATGCCTACGCTAGGGACAAAAACATAAAGCCTTAAACTGCACATTACAGTGGCTGAATTCACATCTTGGTTATAAATCATTGCCTATGATAATGTTTTTTCATGAACACAACCCTCAATTTAATATCCCAAAGTCACTTTCAGAAAGATTCTGATGTTTTAGCATTCTGTTTTAAGATTTATTATGTAAATTACTTTATTCAATCTATTCAGCCTAGCCTCACAAATTTTCACCTGGCTTCTTAGGGGAGCAAGCCTTATACAATTAGGACATCTGTCTTATAATTAATTCATGGATGCACTGCTCTGTTTGAGGTAAATCAGACAGAGAAGACGAGATTTCAAATTCCTAAACATTTTGTGAAACTGGAGACTCAGCTGACAGAGGGATCCTATGAGGGCACCAGCTGAAAGAAAGGCAGGAAAGTCAAGTTAACTGTTGTATCCGAATACACTGGATGGCAAATCAATACACAATTAGCTATGGAAGAGCTAGAGATTAATAAAAAGGTAGATGGGATCTGGGGAGAGCAGGAGGCAATAGGGAACTTACTTGAACACACCACATATTGCAGGAGGCAGTTGTCAAGGACATGAGAAGTTCAGAAGATGCTAGGAAGGAGCATGGAAATACAAAGGCTTTGCTGAGGAGAAGCTGGCAGGCAGAGTCACTCTTTCCAAGTTCCACAATTCACAGAACAACTTACCAAAATGTCACTTGATTCCAAATGCCAGTGAAATACTACTTTTACATCACCCACCGAGCTCAAGCACAGTAAAAAGAGAAGTCAATAGAAAACCTCTAGTTTTGTTCTTTTAATCTATGTGAATGTTAGTACAGGATGTAGCACCACATCAGTGCTTTTCACTGTTATAATCCATTAGTAACCGAAGTATACGACTATTCACATAAGTAGCCAAACAAATCTAGCTGAAAGCAAGGTCCTGCAAACTGACAGCACATTAACATACCAAGAACAAAATGGAGACGTGATTACTAAATGCCAACCCTCCTTGCATGGAAATATCTCTGGAAAAAAACAGGAACTTTTCAAACTTTTTTCACCACATTACACGTGCAGAATATCATCAGTGAAATTCAAAACATAGCAGTTCCTTTGTTTAAATAGATTCTGAACAACCTGTGGAACAACCTGAATGACCTAGGCAGCCTAAGGAAAATTTCAACTATGTGCAAAACACCAAAACACAAGACGGTTGGAAGTGTTGTTATGCGTGATGCTCTACTCCTGCAACAATGCCAGCCCTCCTGAGTGGTCACTGGTGATAACTGGCAAAAATTATGCTAATGGACTTTTTTTGACAGTGTCAAAACAAGGGTCATTCTGGCCTGCTAATGTTAGAACTGGGAGTAATGCCAGGACTTCCAGGAGCTGGCCACGGGCTTAGGCCACATTACACAACCTCCTAATTGGCAACAATCACGCAGGTGCAGGTATTTCCATGGACTGTGCTAGTGCCAAAACCTGCCGGCTTTGTTCTGAAATCTTCGCACACAAAAGAAAAAGCTTGGCTGGCCTATCAAGGTACATTAGTTACTGTTATTTTCCTCTCCCTCTTGAATTTTTCCAATAGCACTGTTTTTCTAGGAAAGATGCTAAAAATTGACGATTTATAGATCACTATAAGCAATATTCTACTTAATGATCAGAAATAGCTCAATTAATTATAAAGATACTTTTAAAATACACAGGCAACAAACGCCATGTTATCAGGATCACCATCAACCCCCTATATCTTTTTGTGGGGTCAAAAATAAGGCTGTAATTCTAGTAACATTTCCATGATAAAGGTACGCACACGCTTACCATATACCAAACTATGCCAAAGGCACAGCTCCATAAGCTTTCAGCAGCGCTGCAGACTTTTAGAAGTGACCACTCATTCCCTGCCATTCCCTTGGGCTGTTTCACTACAGTTGTTTGTGGCTACACAGAGAGTCAGATGCAGAACAGAACCAGGTTAGTTACCTGACTGCAAGAAAGGGAGGGAAGAAAGAAGCAGCTATTTCCAGTTTCTCAAACCAGGCCACCACGCAGCCGTACAAAACACTGCACCAGCACAACTGAGAGGTTGCAGGAGGACTGAAATTGGGTGGCTGCACAAGAGAATTACTTAAACTGGCACTGACAGCAAAAGAAACTGATCACACTATGGCTTCAGGCAAAGTTGCATGGTCTATGCTGGTGATTTCAAAGGATATGACAACATCCAGCTCCTACGGATTCTTGGGTCTCTCAGGCACATTAATTCTACACTACACTGCAACCTACATACAGCATAGGTTACTTCGTCCCATCCTACCCTCATCAAATTACAAAAAACCGTCAACTTGTCCTCATCTGTGGGAAACTGGCAAAGGACTCTACCTACTTTGTAAAAAACAAAACTTCCTTGTAGGTCTAGCAGCAAATTCATAAAAATTAATGCTGACATTTACTTATGAATTCTCATATAGACTCTGATTAATGATCTACACCCTTGACTTAAAAGCTACTATACAGTGGAATAAAATACCAATCCATGAACTACTAGGAAGCGACATGGTTAAAGCAGAAGTAGATACATGCACTAAAAATGCAGATTTAATAGGGGTGCCCATGCAGACACACTCTGCCTTTCTGGAAGGGTTAAGGATTGACAGTGCACTATAATTTACTTTAGGAAATTATCTCTGTAATTTGAAGCATGAACTAGAATAAATAATGCATGTTAGCTGTGGTTTTATTCTAAAATCACTTTTTTTAAAAGAAGACCTCTCTCAGGTCCAAATTTCATTTTCAGTAAGGTTGTAAATTAATGTTTCTGATTTCAGTTCTAATCTTCTTCATCCATCTACTACAAACACTGTAACACAAATGCAAATCCGCCTACTACCCTGCCTTCTCGCAGCAACAATTGTTAATTAGAAGTTTTGGTCTGGGTGTTTCCGAAAACATTAGTG
This sequence comes from Chionis minor, assembly GCA_013398295.1. Taxonomy (NCBI): domain Eukaryota; kingdom Metazoa; phylum Chordata; class Aves; order Charadriiformes; family Chionidae; genus Chionis; species Chionis minor. The sequence goes on from VZSF01009336.1 coordinate 378,158, forward strand.
AATATCCTGCTGTTTAGAGAAATAGACAAAATCCAACCAAGTTATAATTGTCAACGAAATTTAGAGGCAGTAGGGCGAAAAATGAAAGATGACAGATGTGCATGATTACTGCTGAGATTATTGTTACTCTCTCCAAATGACTACGTAAACTCTGATTCAGTTTTTCCTATTTTTTTTCCTATTATGGCACAACTTCAACCTCTAGCTGCTGAAGGAAGTTAGGTACTTAGCTACCTTTCTGTGCCTTTCTAAGCACACAGTTTGAATATTAGGTTTGATGGCGGTGCGCTTTCATCAGTAAAATGTAAAGTGATTACCAAGGCAAAATCAACATATTAAAAAGAATAACAGTTCAGTAGATTTTTAATTTTTAACTCACCGCCTAGAAGACACTGTAGCTAAAGATAACATTTAATTAACGGAAGTCTTAAGAACATAAATTTGCCCAAGGATGTGAATAAAGAATTATCTGTCTTAAAGCAGAAGAATGGAAGCACAGATAAATATATTTGCTACAGAATCCGTTTACACCACTGGATAAAGAAATCATATTTGCTTGCATTTTGATGAAAGAACTAATAATCAGTGTCATGACTACTTGCATTTGTATTACTACAACAACCATATTTGACTATCCACTGTTCTTAAAATTGCAGACTTAAAATCAACAGAAAGTAAAACTGTAACAGTGCATTACTGTTTTGCAGAAGTGTATTACAACTCACTAATTCATCAGGAGCTACACTTAGCAAAGCAACATAAGGTTCCATATCCTCTCAAACTTTTAAAATCTTCTAAATGGCATTGTTTTGCTCAATCTTTTGATCATTAACAATTTTCACAACTTCCCACTTAACAAGGAAAACAGCCAATTAAAAAAAAAAATCTCTTTAAAAACACTGAAACTGAACAGCATGGAGAAAAACCACATTTTAATTTTCGCATTTTCTCTTGATTCCTTAAGAAGTACACTTCAGCTGCCCACAGTTTTTATCCTAAATGCCATGCTGATGTAGCCACTGAAACAATGAATTCAAGAGTTCATATTTCAAAATTGAAAGTATACTTGAATAATGGTCTAAGTAGTTTAATCCTTACCTTTTCCAGATTCCAACAAGACAGAATAAATATGCTGACGAGCAGGGCGGTAGATAAGTGCCTGTCCGGGAATCTCTGTATCACATTCATCTTCCAAAGAGTTGCTGCACTCAGTCTCTCCACTACTCAGGATATTGAAGATTGTATAATTTTCAGATCGGATATGCTGTTCTTTAGCTAACTGTTTGTTCAAAGAAGAAAGAAAGCATTATCTCAAAAATGAAAAAGGATCAAAAGGTAATAAAATGGATTCTCCGTTCAAGAAAATGGTACTTTCTCTATCAATGGAAATGGAGGGAATGGCCAGGGAGGGAACAAGTGCATGTTCAAATAACATCAGTATAGCGTATTTTCAGACATCTTTTTATGGACAGGAATCCCCAGGAAACCCATTATTGCCTTTCTTAGCCCCTCCTTGAACTCTTAAAACGTGGGTCTTTTAATGATACTCTTTTAGAGAGTAATTATTCTTAAAATGAATTCTGAATTCTGAAATAGAAAAATGAGCTGCCCTCCTTTAGTCACCTGAAAACATATATTCCTTCTTTAAATAGTGTGTGAAGGCATGACAAAACCCCGACTTTTCACTTTATTGCAAGATGAGCTACGCAAGACAGCCCCATTTCTTTCCTGAGCTGACTTTGCATAGTTTACACTGTGGTGAAATTAGAATAATTGACCACACTTTTACTTTGCAATAACTCTTCCTCAAGAAAAAGAATACAATCTAATCTAGAGAGGAAAACCAGGTCTGCGGGCTGTTGCTGAAAAGCAGAATCACAGCATCACTCGGGCTGCATATTAACTGTATGTTGGATGCAGACACATCTGGCTACAGCAGCTGGCTACAAGCAGCCTCAGCACCAACAGGGACTGCTGGTCTTCAGCAGTTTAGACGCGGAAGCAACAAAGCTGCTCTCAGGCAGCACAGAACTGCAACCAGTAAGACCTGTAACCTGGACTGGCCAAGTTTAGAGCCAGACAGACTTTCTACTTAACAACCTCAGGCCAAAGCTACGGGGGTGTTCAGACAGCTGAGTGGAGCCAATTATTTCCGTGGGGTGCCACTAATAAATTCTCCTGAACCCATGCCATATGGTGAGGAGGCACTGAAATTTCTCCGCTCTGCATTCCCTGCATGTATCACACTATCAGCATTATTTGGGTTGTGCCATTCATGCAGCTATCTCAGCCTCTTTCCCTAGTAACTACCAGACCACTGGCCAGAGTCAAATTCACTATTTCTGCAGAATTCCAGTATCTGCAAATCCGGGAAATCAGTAGGTCAAAGCCGCAGTCGATCACTGGGTCATTACTGATCAAAAGTAATTCTACTGAAATGTCATACTTTCAGAAGAAATTCTCATGTGAGCATAAAATCAATGACAGGCCTCTGTGTACAATGCCGATCAACAGAGCATTTTCTCACAGCAATAAATGAATGGTTGCCCTGAAAGAAATACTTCAGTATCCCTAATATATGTAAAAAAACATAATCCCCCAAATCTACTTTTGTATAAAACAAAAGCAGAGTTAATTATTTTTAAGCATGATTTGAACGAAGCATTGAACTATTTCATACAAAAGACTGTCACAGATATAATTTGAAAATACTAATTTCTTGCAATTTGGAAATAATCTATACATCCTTATGTACTGAAAAAAATACAAGCTGATTCCAAAAGTATTGTATTCAACGCTGTATCTTAAAAAAACATTTCTGATTTACGTGTACAGCAAGCAAGAAAGTTATGCTCGTCTTTTCTGAGAGAAACAGCAACCTGAGTCTATGTCCTCGAGGTTGGAATTGTGCTATGTATGTCATTTACGTGCAGTTTAAATTACGTGCAAGGTAAGCAGAAATGCATATGGGTTTCAAAATAGGAAGCAAAGCACACACATTACATATACAAATATTTAAACACCTGTAACAAAAACAAAAGACAAGTTAACATGTCTACAACTTTGACTGTAATTTCCTTGGCACAGGGACTGGCTTAACATAGGATTTATTCAGCAACAGTGAAGCATTCTTCAACGGAGTTTCTAAACATTATTATTTTATTACAGCAGTAGCTCAGCAGGACACTAGAGAACGGCAACTCTTCAAATGAAAGATCTAGCCAAGAAATAATGACCACTTGTCATAAAGACTGCATGGTACAGTCTCTTAAGGAGCAAGAATATTACCACTATTGTCCTGGCCATAATCCAACTAAGATAATTACATTCTGGCTAATTTTAATTTGCACTTCAAGCATAAACAATATTTTTCAACACTTAGGATGTAGGGGGTTTGTTGTTTTGGGTTTTTTTTAAATAATGTCTTCTGTTTAACTACTTCAGTCAAAAGTGACATGTATTGTATCTATGTGTGGTTAATTAAAACCACAAATATATCTGCAGTTTAGCTGAAATGAGAATTGCATAGGTTACAACGTAGTTTTTAAATGTTTTAGAGTCTTTTTAGAAGAGGGAAATGTAAATTATAGGATTGCTTTAGAGCAATATGAGGAAACAGAAAAACAGTTTTAAAGAAAATGCTCAAGATAAGTAAGAGAGAGAAAAAAAACAGAAGACTCTATTTGAAGCCTATAGCTACCTAACAAAATATGGAGTAACAGATGGCTAATACAGGGTGTAAAATACACTATCTCATATAGATTTTTTTTTTTAAATTAAATCTCAGTATGTTCTCTTAATTGCCATGAATTTACAGAATTGTACTCTAGACTTACATAACTGCATAAACTCTGATGCAAGGTAGCTCAGTTTCCTATTAGCCAGGTAGGCCACCCTAGCTAATATATCCAGTGACCCAACCTGACTGTACCATTCCTCACCCCAACACCAGCGCACCTCTGCCCATGTGGGAAACCACAAGCAAAACCTGTTAGTGCAGCCCTGCCCTTTAAGCATTAACATGACGCTCAAAGTGCTTTTGGTTCCTTAGGGACAATGAATCTGACGGATAATTAACCTGATCCAAAAATTGTGCAATACAGATTTAAAGGAAGTTTCTTCATCTCCTTCACAAGTGCAATTTCAGCTTCTGCATTCTTAGCACAGCTCCCTTTGATACCTTGACTGCACGTGCCAGGTACAGCCAAGCAGACCACTAATCAACTGTACCTGACCTGTGGGTTCTCAAAGCGAAAACCAAGTCATTACATCATGCAATACATGAGAAGTACATCTCTATGCCCAGCTACAGGCATATACAGGACCTGCTCCCCATTATTCCACCTGCCTGGTTTTTCAAAAAGAGAGGAATGACTCCTAATTAAATGTGCTACATCTGCCCTCAGCCTGATGCATGTAATAGTCCTGACCACGGCTGAACTTAACAGACAAAAGATTTTGCTCAAGCAAATTTAAATCAATAGGTTCAGTGTACTCATTACCAACTTCAACTAAGTAGTCACAGCAATAAAGTGACCATTAAGCTTTAAAAAACAAGGTACCTGAAAGATTTCCTTATCTTGACACATGGCTGTTTGTTCTTGAAGTGAGAACGTCTGGCAGCTTCTTAAGTTGGGAGGAATCCATGGAGACTGCTGCCCGGGCAAAAGATAGGACTCCACTCCTCTGTAAAGTAATGTCTTGTCTGATCCCAAAGGTAGCATCTCTTTCAAGTGTTTCAGACTGCTGTAGGAGCATGGAACTCTTGAGATGTAATTTGCTACAGCTAGAATTATGTTTGCTCTTCTGCTGTAGCTGTTATTCTTGTGGGGACTGGTGACTAAACATTTACGCCAAAAGCCTTCCAACAAGCTTTCTGGAACAACATCATTGCCAAGCAAGCAAGCAAAGAGAGGGAGGTGTGTCAAACTAAGACCCAACACACGGCAAAGATCTTCTCGAGAGTACATAACAGTGACCAGTCTGTCCAAACGGAGCTTCTCAATGGAAAAGTAGGGGCATGTATTATAGATGATGTAGTCACTGTCTTGCCCAAGAATTCCTATGCAGTTATGTTGCAAACCATACGCAGCCACCTCAAAGTCTGCCTCTTGCAATGTGCATACTGTTTTTTGACCAAGCGACTTTAGGGCAAAACGTGTAAATGTAGGCAAAGCTGAAGGGACAACAAACATTCCTCTCCCTGGTTGTTTCCTGTGAGTCTTGATAAACTGAAATATTCTGGCTATTTCCTTGTTATTCTGCAACCTCCGTTTGATCCATTCATCTCTCTTTTTCTCTTCTACCACTCCATCAAAGTAAAACACCAACTTGATACCAGCTGCCATAAAAGCTTTAATAAAATCTTCTAAAATGGCGAGGTACTCCCGCCACTGGCCACCACAGACCCATGATTCTGGTGTGTACCAGTATCTAACACAACTCATGGCATCTACTACGATAACAGGTGGAAAATCAGGATGATCGATGCGATGTTTTTCCGCCATTTCTCTCAGATCTACCGTTCTGCATACATCAGGGCAAACTGTTGCCACAAATCCCTGCAAACCTTTAATGCCCATGGCTGATCTCTGAAACACACAGCGGTCTGTAAGAAGAAAAAGGAAAAAAAAAACCAGCATTCTACAATGCAATACTGAGAAAAGTAATGAAATTCTACCATCAAAAAAAAAAAAAAAAGGCAGGTTGGAACCT
>VZSF01009336.1:396410-436447 GCA_013398295.1 Chionis minor
CCCCCCCCGTAGGAGCACACCCGGACACGCTCAGTGCGCCGCTCTTGAGACACGAGCTTATTTTTGTTGGCTGGGATTCCTCTAAAAACAAAAGTAAGCCTACAAGAAGGAAAGAGAGCTTCGCTTCTTTTGCAAAAAACAAAATAACAAACAAAAAAACCCACCCCAAACCCCCCAAAAAAAAGAAAAAGAGGAGGGGGGATCAAGGCTCCGACGTGACCCGCCCGCTGCCGTTTGACACCCGCCAGCCCCGACGTGCGCAGGGCGAGCGCAGCCGCGCAGAGCCGCGCAGAGCCGCTCCCGCATCTCACCGCACCGGGAATTATCGCCGCTGCCGTCGCGTCCGCCGCTGCCTCTGCAGGGATTGCCAGATCGCTGATTTTTACTCTTCCTTGGGAAGCCTTTTCTCTGCCTCTGTTGGGAATTAAGTTACTTTTTTTTTTTTTTTTTTNAATTTTATTTTTATTTTTTCTTCCTGGAGAAAAGGAGGAGCACCGTGGATTGGGAAAGAAAAAGAGTTTAGCAGATTAATCTTAAGCGTTTTTCCTTTTTCTTTTCTTTTTCTTTTGCCATCCGAAAGAGCTGTCAGTCGCCGACAGGCTACACCTAAAGGTAGCGACAGAGGGGAAAAAGAAAGTCAGAGACACTCCTGAAAGAAGGAGACCGGGACACGAACTCTTCCAGCTCTGCTGGGGCGAGCGGCTTTGGCCGCTGTGTTTTTCCCTTCCCCCGAGAGACACTTTCCCCTCTGACGAGAAGACAAGGGGGAGGACAGCGAGGGCACCAGCGCTGCCCCTCCAAAATGGGAGGTCGGTTCCTGCTGACGCTCGCCCTCCTCTCGGTGCTGCTGAGCCGCTGCCAGGTAAGTGCCCGCGGGGTCGGGGCAGAAATACCCCCGCAGCGGGGGGGTCCCGCGGGCTGTCGCTGCCTGTTGCAGCCGGGAGAAGCGGGGAGGGGGGGCGGGCGGCGGGGGGAAAGGGGAGGCTGTCAGTGCCGCCCGCGCCCGGCGGGGCGGGAGGGTCGGTCCGGGGGAGCGGGGCCGCTCGGCGGGCTGACGGCCGCTGTCCCCGCCCCGCAGGTCGGCTGCTCCGGGGTCTTCGAGCTGAAGCTGCAGGAGTTTGTGAACAAGAAGGGGCTGCTCAGCAACCGCAACTGCTGCCGCGGGGGCGGCCCCGGCGGCGGCGGGCTGCAGCAGTGCGACTGCAAGACCTTCTTCCGCGTCTGCCTCAAGCACTACCAGGCCAGCGTCTCCCCCGAGCCGCCCTGCACCTACGGCAGCGCCATCACCCCCGTCCTCGGCGCCAACTCCTTCAGCGTCCCCGACGGCGCGGGCGGCGCCGACCCCGCCTTCAGCAACCCCATCCGCTTCCCCTTCGGCTTCACCTGGCCCGTAAGTCGGGGGGCGGCTCCCGTCCCATCCCGTCCCACAGCCCCTGGCTGCCCCATCCGAAGGGCCGCCGATCCCCCGAGGATGACTTGGGGGTGTGGGGGTGTGAGTAACCCCTGGGGGGCTGGGGGAGCTGCCTCCCTGCCTCTCTCACGCTCTCCCGGCGGGTTGTCTCTGCTCCTTCTCTCCCCAGGGCACCTTCTCGCTCATCATTGAGGCTCTGCATACGGACTCGCCTGACGACCTCACCACAGGTAACTGTCCCAAAACAGACCCTTCCTCGGAATAATCCCAGCCCCTCTCTCTGCAGCGTGCAGCACATTCCCCCTATCCCATCCCTGCTCCTCTTCAGGACACCATGGGAAGAGAGGCCAACTTGTTGGCACGCAGCCCTATCATCCTGCCTCTGCGGTTCCCCTCCCACCAGAGATCCCCCGTTGAGCATCTTCCTACATCCCTGCCAGCTTCTGGCTCCCTAATCACGCCTCTCCTCTGCACTTTCACACAGAAAACCCTGAGCGCCTCATCAGCCGCCTGGCCACCCAGAGGCACTTGGCGGTGGGCGAAGAGTGGTCCCAGGACCTGCACAGCAGCGGCCGCACTGACCTCAAGTACTCCTATCGCTTCGTGTGCGACGAACACTACTACGGAGAAGGTTGCTCTGTCTTCTGCCGCCCCCGGGACGATGCCTTTGGTCACTTCACTTGTGGAGAGCGTGGCGAGAAAGTCTGCAACCCAGGCTGGAAGGGCCAGTACTGCACTGAGCGTGAGTGTCCACCTTCTTGTCTCCTCAGGCACCGGTTGCAGCAGTGTCCCCTGAGCTTTCAGGGGTGGGGCGGGTGGGTTGGTTAGAATTTCTCTGACATCAGGCTCCACGGGAGATGGAGAACCAAGCTACAGTGGGTGGAGGTCTGGTGCTGCGTGCAGGCTTTACTGGTGTGGGGGACGGGAGGTCTTCAGCGTTACCACAGAAAGTTAACATAGACAGCCCATTCTCAAGCTAATAAAATGTCAGTGCCAACATTACACTCTTGCTCGTTTGCTGTAGATATCAAATCTAAAAGCAAAATGTTCAGTAGTTGCTTGAGGATTTATTAAAATATATAAGGACTACTTTTTATACCTAGCCACCCCTTCAACCACGGTACGTTGATATCATCATCTACGTGGTACGTAACTTCAGGAGAGGGAGCTAGGCTTTGGCAACATCTATGCAGCAGGCCCGTTGTCAGGCTTGTTTTGGTCTGGTGTCTTGCCACCTTGTATTGAGAAAAGTATTGGGAGATCCAGGATATCCTCTGTGGCCTCTAGACCGTGCATTTCTCATTTGAGGTACTCATAAACTGCCACTAACAGAGATTGTTCCACAAGAACATTTGACTTCTTCCCCATCTCTCTTCTGTGCCATTTCTGTGATCATGACTACTAGTAAGGTAGTGAGGGACGTGAGTTTTAAAGTACGCCTGAGCCTGATGTTGCTGAGGAATGGGGTGTGTTGATACAGCAGGAGAAGCTGGGACAGTAAGCAGATCACAGAGAGGATAGTCAGGGACGTCAGATACCTCCAGCTTTGTACAAGATTACCGTCCTTTGTAGATACATAGTGGTGTACACCCAAACATGCACACAGAGCTCCTGCTGCAGCATGTGATGGCATTCTCTGTTTGTGTGTATACACGGATCTGAAGTACGCTGGCAGATGACGTACTGGGTGAGTGCTCCTCTCTAGTCATCAAAGGGTCGGGCAGGCAGGGAGAAAACAGTTACAGGCTCTTGGTAAAGCAGCCTCTTGGCTTTCTTCTTGTTGCGTTTTTGTTTTTCTCAAAGCCCACCTACACTGTGGTCTCAGCTGAGCTGCTATCAAATGAGCCCAGATTGATTATTCACACTGTTAGTGACTGTTAGGATGCTTTTAGCAGTTCGTGGTACAATGTTGCACAATAAACAGCAGGCAGAGGGGCTCGCATTTCCTTTGATAGTGTTTTAAATAGGAACTACAACCTTTCCCATGATCAAAAGTGCCTAGCCCAGTTGTGTCAAGGGGTAGGGAAAAAGGAAGCATTTTGATAATGAGCTCTTTCGGGGCTGTCAGCACTTTTGGATGCCTGTACATCGCTGCTCTTCCCACAGCAAAGTAGAAGGCTGTCTGTCTTGACTCGTTACGTATGCTCTTCGCTCTGCTTTCCCCCTCAGAAAAAAACAGCTTATAACAGCGATGCAAACCTACTAGGCAGGGGAGATGTGTTTATGTGTGCATGCAAAAAGAATGTTTTGCCGTTAGCGAGCGGGGCTGCCAGTCGCAGATTGCTTCCCGTCGCCTTGCCCCCAGCTCCATTCTTTCCAACTTGGAGGCGATCTGATTATCAGCTCCGATTCTTTCTTTCTTTTTCTCCCCCCCCCCTTTTCTCCCCCCCCTTCCCCTCGCATGCCATTGTCTCCGGCTGGCTTTGTTGAATTAAAACTTTGCAGTGCCTGCTTAATGAGTTCCATAACCAGGCGAAGTAATGAGCAGAAGTCCTTTTTTTCCCCTTCCCTCATCCTCCCTCCCGCTGGCCCGCTTACCTCTTTTACCAGGGCTGCACCCACCCTCCCGCCCCTTTTCAGAGTGGGCTGGAAGGAGGGGGGAAGGAGGGAGGAAGAACTTTAGACTTATTTATTTGAATAAGAAAAAAAAAAAAAAAAGTTTTTTTGCAGCGAAATCACGCGCGTGCCATAGATTAGCTGTGGGCAGGGATAGGCTGCCCGGCCGCCGGCCGCCGGCCCCATTGGCTCCGGGGCCGGGGTATTGTTGCAGTGGGGCAGCTGCTGGGAGAGAATAGACAATAGAGCAGCTGTCTTGCACTGGCACCCTGCACACCAGCTGTCCACTCTTATCTGCACACACACTTTCGGGGGATATTAAGAGGTGGAGCTGTGTGCATAGAATTGGAAAAAAGGACTTCTGACCCTCACTGGGAAGGGAAGGGGGGTGAGGGGCTGTGGGGAAGGGAGCAATTGTGAGCCCTCTTTTGTCTGTGTGCAACTGTATTAAGAAGAATGCTCATCCCTGGCGATAAGTAAAGTGCCCAGTTACGGGGGCGAGATCAATACTCCTGCAGACTGCAGAGATTAACTCAGCTGCGCTTAACTGCCCCGGCCTAGTAAAAGGGGCTTGCTCCCCACCCGCAAGGTGCTCTCGGGATTGGACTTGTGAAAGGGCAGTGTTCAGCCCTGGTGCTGATGTCTCTCCCTGCTTGGTTTGTTTACAGCGATTTGTTTGCCTGGATGCGATGAGCAACACGGCTTTTGTGACAAACCTGGGGAATGCAAGTAAGTTTTCCACTCCCCTCCTGCTCCCTTCTTTGTCTTTAACGTCGACGCTCTGGTATTAAGTAAGCCATTGGTCATTGGAAAGGTCGGTTTAAATGCCTTTCTTCATATTAGATGGTAATTTGAGAAATCCAGGGGATGCCAGATCAAAGTATTAATCTACAAGTCAAACATCAGTGCCATTAATATTAACCTAATGAGTTTACCGTGCTGTGTGTAAGGTTTAGCTGTTTGTTACTGAAGTAAACAAATTAACTACCTGGAACTGTGGCTCTATCTAAGGAAATGGAAGAAATAGCTGGGACCGGTGAAAGCTGATGCTACGGTTGGACTCGGTGACTTTCTCACATGAAGGATCACTGAGGGCTTTTAGGAAACTTGATCCCTGGCATCAGTGTGTTTGCAGAGTTTGTGATAGGGTTTCCAACTGTGCGAAGTCTAAATCTGATGAGACTTTGTTGTCGTTTTTTTTTTTCAGATGCAGAGTGGGTTGGCAGGGGCGATATTGTGATGAGTGCATCCGATACCCAGGCTGCCTTCATGGTACCTGTCAGCAGCCATGGCAGTGCAACTGCCAGGAAGGCTGGGGTGGCCTTTTCTGCAACCAGGGTGAGTTCTCAGTCCTTGCCTGAGCATCTGTTTTAAAACGCAGAAAGCAAGTGGCTATTTCCAGCTCACCCACCCTGTGCTAGCCTTGCGAAGTAGCAAGTGTCTTCACTGCCCTCTTCTTTTTTTTTTTCAAAAAAATCTTTTACAGACCTGAACTACTGCACTCACCACAAGCCCTGCAAGAACGGTGCCACATGCACCAACACTGGTCAGGGGAGCTACACTTGTTCTTGCCGGCCTGGGTACACAGGCTCCAACTGCGAGATTGAAATCAACGAATGTGACGCCAACCCTTGCAAGAATGGTGGAAGCTGCACTGTAAGTTTGAGTTGCTTGTGCCGTCTGAAACCCCAAGGGACGAGTTAATGTCAGTTTTACTGATATTTTTTTTTCAAAATCCTTTTTTGGATTTCAGAGCAACTTCAGATAAGTATTTTGCTCATTTCTCATTTCTTCCCCCCAGGATCTTGAGAACAGCTATTCCTGTACCTGCCCCCCGGGCTTCTATGGCAAAAACTGTGAGCTGAGCGCAATGACTTGTGCTGATGGACCGTGCTTCAATGGCGGGCGATGCACTGACAACCCTGATGGGGGATACAGCTGCCGCTGCCCCCTGGGTTACTCCGGGTTCAACTGTGAAAAGAAAATCGATTACTGCAGTTCCAGCCCTTGTGCTAATGGTAAGGCCAAACATGCTGTAGTGACCTTCTAAAAGGAGACCATCCACTTACTTTGGCTTCTGGTCTGGAGTTCATAACAAGGCCCTCTGATCAATCATGGTCCATGTCATGTCAGCAGTTGACTTGGTGGAGGAACTGTGCTTAAAAAGTAACGGTGTGGTTTGGGCCACTGCTGCAGATCGCATTTTCTCAAGGGGTGACTGTGGCCAGCTAACTTGATCTGAAGCTTCATGTATAAAAATGTGGAGGATTATACTTACAAATGTTTTGCAAAGACTCTTTGAGGTCTGTGGATGCAAAATGCCATACAAGTGCTAAATTTTATTACTTGTAATCTGGTAACAGTAATCCTCCTGTTTTGATTAAACTAATGAAGACTTTCTTTACTGCAGTCCCCCTCATTCATCACCACTCAAAGTCTGTAATGTGAGATTGTGGTGTTAACCTGATCTGGACTAGCTTTGTTGTCCAAGCTGAGTGAAATGTTAAAAAGGGGATAGGATGGAGAATGAAAAATAGATCTGATTAACAAATATCTTCCTTAAAAAAACCCCAACCTACTGTACTTTTTATGGTGGATCAGACTTGGCAAAGGTTGAACTAACCTCTCAAAAATAAAGTTTTTCTCAGCTGCTGGTTGTGACGGTCAGCCTGACAGCAGCAGGTGGGAGGCTGTCGGGTCTGTCTGCCCACGACTCAGCGCTCGTCCCCCTTGATGTCTTGCAGGAGCCCAGTGCGTTGATCTGGGAAACTCCTACATATGCCAGTGCCAGGCTGGCTTCACTGGGAGACACTGTGATGATAACGTGGATGACTGCGCCTCCTTTCCCTGCGTCAATGGAGGGACCTGCCAGGATGGCATCAATGACTATTCCTGCACCTGCCCCCCGGGATACAACGGGAAAAACTGCAGCACTCCAGTGAGCAGATGTGAACACAACCCCTGCCACAACGGGGCCACCTGCCATGAAAGAAACAACCGCTACGTCTGTGAGTGCGCCCGGGGGTACGGCGGCCTCAACTGCCAGTTTTTGCTCCCTGAGCCGCCTCAGGGACCGGTCATCGTCGACTTCACCGAGAAGTACACGGAAGGCCAGAATTCCCAGTTCCCCTGGATCGCTGTCTGCGCTGGGATTATTCTGGTCCTCATGCTGCTGCTGGGGTGTGCTGCTGTGGTCGTCTGCGTCAGGCTCAGGGTGCAGAAGAGGCACCACCAGCCTGATGCCTGCAGGAGCGAGACTGAGACCATGAACAACCTCGCGAACTGCCAGCGTGAGAAGGACATTTCAATAAGTGTCATTGGTGCCACTCAGATTAAAAACACGAACAAGAAAGTAGACTTTCACAGTGATAACTCCGATAAAAATGGCTACAAAGTCAGATACCCATCAGTGGATTACAATTTGGTGCATGAACTCAAGAACGAGGACTCTGTTAAAGAGGAGCACAGCAAATGTGAAGCCAAGTGTGAAACGTATGATTCAGAGGCAGAAGAGAAAAGTGCAGTACAACTAAAGAGGTATCTCTCACATCCAAGTGAGGGGGGGCGGCTTCACTCTGAAGGGGGTGCGCGTGTCTCATAGGTAGCGTTAAGCAACAGCCATCTGACCTGTGTTGTCTCTTTTTGTCTTCAATAGTGATACTTCTGAAAGAAAACGACCAGATTCAGTATATTCCACTTCAAAGGACACAAAGTACCAGTCGGTGTATGTCATATCAGAAGAGAAAGACGAGTGCATCATAGCAACTGAGGTTAGTATGCTGCCCGGCAGTTGTAACAGCAGAGGAAAGTCTCGATGTGCAACCCTCATCTAACGCACGTCAGGGCAGCTAAACTCTTTTCCGTGGTGCCACAGGGATTTGTCCCTGCGGAAATCCAGCCAGCTCGAGTTTGTTGTGCCGTGGATGTTGTAAAGGCAAGCTCAGTGACTTGCTGCACTGGATGTTACGTGTGCGATGCCTTTTGCAGACAAGGGTGCAACGACAGTGCGGCTGTGGTCTGCTGAATTACCCCGTAGTGTGCTTCATGCAGAGTCCGTTCTTGTCTGGCGTAAAGAGAGAGTCCCAACCCTCTGCAGCCTTACAGCCCTCTTCTTACTTTCCATTAACCTCTCCTGATCTCCGCTCGTGTTTTCTCTCACCAGGTGTAAACCAGAGGTGATATGGCAAGGTGGTTGTTCAGAACAATTTCAGAGGAGACGTGCCCCGATGAATGCTGCTGAAAGAGGAATGGGAGATAGATTCCCTCACTGACTGCTGCTGAGAAACTAAATTCAGGCTTGAGCTGGTTCTCTACTGAAGTTAGCAAAGTGACTGCAAAATAAAGATACAAGATGGACACCAGGCAAGGGTCTGTGTTCAAGGATTACTGTTGCACTGCCTTTTACGAATTTTATCATTGCACTATGGTCAGTTGCTTTTCTATATATATTTAAATGAATGGACTTAATTACTACATAAGAAGCATGCACTGTCTGAAGTGTATCTTTTGGATTCTTATGAGCCAGTCTTTTCTTGAATTAGAGACACAAACACTGCCTTTATTGTCTTTTTTGATACTAAAATGTGTTTTTACTAGGTGAGAAAAAGTGTGTTATTTTTTTGAATCTGTAAAAATATTTTCATGATAATTGTAAAGCTTGAGTATTTTGTGATGTTCATTTTTTTTATAATTTAAATTTTTTGGTAAATATGTACAAAGGCACTTCGGGTCTATGTGACTATATTTTTTGTATATAAATGTATTTATGGAATATTGTGCAAATGTTATTTGAGGTTTTTTTACTGTTTTGTTAATGAAGAAATTCATTTTTAAAATATTTTTCCAAAATAAATATTATTAATGATAATTGGACTGCTATGTTTATTCCATAACTGATGATAAGCTGACTGAACTTTGCAACCACGCATCTGGCAGGCTTCTGTGGACTTAGGGGTGGATGGATGGGGTAGGACCGGGGAACAGCTTGTTCTGTGTAGACCGCCCCCCTCCTTCCCCTTCTGAATGGTTGACTTCATGGTTGTGCTTACTCTTACCCCAAAGGCACGTGTCAGTCAAAACCCTGAGTACTGTTTGCTCAGTCATGTTGGGCTGTGTATATATAAACACATTCGGCACCACTTCCCAAGGAAGAGCAATGTGAGTGCGCTCCATCGCAAGCCAGATGCAGGGCTTGTCGTGACTCAGCTCTTCATTTCCCTCCACCTCAAACACTTGCCTGGAGCCCAGGGGAGTTTGTGACACCCAGGGCATGTCGGTGAGACCCCCCTGGCTTGGGTCCTTCGTGCACACTCATGGGATGTGAGCTCCCTCAGTCACATCTGCCGGGGGGTGGCACTTCCCTCCCCGGGAAAGGGTGACACTGAATTGACTGGTGGCTACAACTCTCCCGGCTGTGATACCTGTCTAAAGTATTGGTTGCATCTTTGGTTTCAACTCTGCCCCTGGTCCCCGCTGCCTTCATACTGGGGCAGGGTGTGATCCCATCTCCTGGCTTGGCCCCGAATGCTCAGACAATTTCCCCAATTTAGCTTGCCCTAACTAGCTCTCCTCCAGGTTGTGCTGCGTGTTAAAACAGAAACGGGCAAAGGGTTCTTCCACTCCAGGAAGAAAAGGAAAATCTAGGAAATAATTTATTTTTTGATCCATTAAATCTCCCCAACCCTCTGTTCCCATTCCCTGCAGGAGAGGGGGATGCTATCCTAAATGCAAAGAATGGGTTAGCAGATATAATCAAGCAATTATTGCAGCTGGTGATCTATAACTGTAAAGTATATAGGTGCTCTCCTTGTTTTAGTGTACACAAGTAGGTGAACCACTGGAACTGTAGTTTGGTGTGAGATCAATGGAAAAATCACGCCGACTGCAGGGGCTTGTCCATCTATAAGGCCTCCTCACTAAGCCAAACCTTAGACGAGATCCACTGACTCACTTCTCATGAAACAACTGGACAGGATGATCCTCTTCATCCGTCCCAAAGTGTCTTTTTAGGGAAAGTCTGCATGAGGAGAGTGATGTGAGGTATTGAAAACCAGCCTGTCAATGATGGTCCAAACAGCATTTTCAATCTGAGCAGTAACGTAGCAACCTGCCAATAACCAGTCAATGCATCACATATTAAACGAGGCACGACGGTCTGTATGGCAGCAGGTGTTCCGAGCAACGTAATCTCACAGATTGGACAAACAAGTGAGCCTTAGTAAGTTTTATTGCCATCTCTGTTGCTGATTTGCTCTTCAACCTTGGGCAAATCACTTTATTTCTCTCTGTTTCCTCTGCTTCGCAAGCTTTTTGGAGCAGGCTTGTCTCTAATGATGACCTGCACTTTGCACAGTCTGTGCCATGGTCCCAGCTGGGCCCTCTTAATGCTGCTTCTGTAGAAACAGAAGTCATGAATGGAAGGTCATTGACGGCTGAGTGCCTCTGCAACATCAGGTCATTAGTGCTACAGCAAGTACTACTTTAATACGGTGTGAGGTAAAGGTCTGGGAAAGCACACAGCTCCTTGCTCTGGTAAACAGGCACAGCATCAGCATCTAACTAACTTTGCTTAAAAATAAAACAGCCTCAGAAAGCTCAGTTTGTCCAAGTACGCTAATTACCAGAAACGCTGAGCTTGGCGAGTGAAGGAAAACGTACTGTGGGCAAAGAGAAGGGCACAGTCTTGTCCTTCTGAAGCACCTAAAATGACGGCTACGCAGACAGGCCCAATGGCTTCTTCTGTTTCTGTCTTGAGCAGTGGTGGGACTACCACCACACGCAGGATTTATTTCTTGTACAGGATGAGTAAGCCCCCCAAAACCTGCGTGTGTGTGCATACAGGGGCTCTCGGTGACCAGAGCAGGTCGAGGCACGTAGTGTGGAGCACTGGAACCACGCTCCTCACCTTTGGTACCTGAGCCTTTCTGGTGGGGGAAAAAAAAAAAAAAAAAGAATGCTCTGGGCAGGGGATGGAAGCGGTGCATGCATGTGCTTGAGAGCCACCGCTGTGGCCAAGGCGTGGCAAAGGTGCCTGCCCTCCCAGGGCAGAGCTCACCCAGCGACAGGGGCTCTGCTGCCAAAAAGCAGCAGGAACACCCCTGTCAGCAGGGTCTCCGAAAGGCCTCCTCGGTCTAAAACGAGAGGAGAGCCTGCCGGGGGAGGCTGTTTAGCCAGCACAGCTGAGAATTCAGGGCCTGATCCAAAGCCCATTAAAATCAATGGAACGGCTCCAACGAGCTGCAGGGACACGTGGCATCGTGCCCCTCCTGACACAGCACATCTCTGCCTCTCCCCGGGGAAGCTACATGCACCAATGCAGCCCGTGTCCCCACGGAAGGGGACATGAAAGCCCATGGCTGGTCTAGCTGGCTCGTCCCGCCCCGTGCCAGGACCTTGGGGGCTTGGGGTCACTTCTCAGGCTGTCACTGTGGCGCCATCCCTTCATGGCCCCCACCTCAACCTGCAACATCTCAGGGTGGCTGGAGAGTGCAGCCCTCAGCCTGCACCTCTGCCTGCAAATCTGTTTCTCCGTGGCAAGTGGCAAAGTATTTTGCAGGGTTGGCATGGACAGGACAGGTCAGGAGCTCGGAGGCATCCTAGGCAGCCGGAGAGGTTAGCTGCAGGGAGGTGTTAGCTGCCACATTTGTGGAAGGGGACTTTTTAAACGAGGCATGTCACAGCTTTTGAAACGCAAGAGGCTTTGGGTTCATGTCTCAGGTTTAACGGCAAGACACAGGTTTATCAGTTGCTTTAAACTGATACTTGCACTTACTTTGTACACAGCGCGGGAGGGCGGCTTTGGGTGTCAGGAAACTTGGGTACTATTCCTGGCTCTGCCGCAGACTCGATGTGTAACCTTGGGAGAGGAAGGATGGTCTTGTGGTCAAGGCATGGCGGAGGGACTCAGGAGGGCCCCCTTCTATTTCCAGTGCTCCTTCCAGACTTCCTGTGCAACCTTGGACCTGTGTCACTTAATCTTTCCAGGGCCTTAGGAAAATGGGGGCCTCCTGGTTGCGCTAAGAGGGAGAAGGTCACTTGTGCTTGTGAGAGGATACTGTGGTGGCGGGGAATGTTAAAACACCCTCCAAGGCGAGTAAGGCTATTTCCTACCTCTGCATGTCAGATTGCTTGTCTGCGAGGTGGCGAACTAATTTTGTAAAGCGCTTTGAGTGAAACAAGGACCCCTGTCACAACTGACACATCCATCATCTCAGAGAGGATATGCAAACCCCGCGCCGGCAGCGAGGAGCAAACCGGCGGGGGGAGGGATGCGGCTGCGGCGGTGCAAGCGTGTGCGCAGCGTGCGCAGGGGGGACGTGATGCAGCTGGGTGCCCGTGGGCCAGAAAGGATGCCACACGCGGCCGCGCTCAGGTGGCGGGACCACAGTGCCATCAGCCTCTTCTCACAGCACCTGCAATTGAGGTCTGTAGCCGGCGCTCTGCCGCCGCAGGCTCTCTTTGCCAGCAAAAGTGTCTTGCAGGTGGAGATACAGGTTAAACTTGGCTTGGGACTGTGGGGGACAAGCAGGCAAGCTGCAGGAATGATGTGGGAATTCTCTGTTGACAGACCCTGGGAAACTTCCCCATTGTTATGGCCTAACATCCAAAGTCATATATTTCAAAGAACATGACCTGAGAACTGCTTCTCCTAGGCCAAATCCCAAACTGAGTAGTGATCTCTCATGATGCCTGAGATCTACATGTGTCAGACGAATGGGGAGCTTCTCAGTTCCCTTCCTTCCTCCGGAGACACTTTTTTCACCTGGCTGCTAAGACCTGGCTTTCTGCCTGTGTCTCCTACTGTGCTAGCCAGAGCAATGAAGAGCCTGACCAGAAAAGACCTGGTATGCACTACGAGACAGATTTTCAGATGAAACATGAGGATGAAACTGTTGTGAAAATGTGCCGGCTGATCCTGCTGCTCGTAGCGAAGCAGAGGTGGACAACAGACCCACTGGTGTGCCGGGGCTGCTGAATGGTCAGTGGGACAGGTGGGCAGGGGAGATGGGGCTGGAGGTCACAACACCCTTGTGACAGCTTGGCTTTTTTTCTTAGGAAGAAACATTCCTGGTCGTTTCTCCTTCTGCTGTGGCCTCACCTCCCACACCAATAAATTCAACACTGCTGGGGCTGCTCTCTGGCCCTGCCACCAGTTGGTATGGATCAGTCTGCATCCATAGTGTTAGCTTCCTTAATCTTCCAAACTGACTGCTTACATCCACCACCGCCTGTGGAAGATGGCTCCTGCTTTGTGCCTGGGAACAGCCTGGGACACTGCTAACTGCGAGGGCAAAAGCATGGCAGGGACCACTGTAGCAATGTAAGGACACAAGTGATTGCACTCCAGAGACCAGGAGCTGCTTAATCTCCCTGCACAGGTGTACCCAGAGCATCTTCATGAGTGCCCTATTCAGGAATGCCTTACACCTTGGCATAGATGAGGAACGCTGCGTGTCAGCTGTGGGGGTAACTGTGAAAGTCAGCGCAGACTCGTGTCACCTGCTAGCAGCAACTATATAAACTGGCATTGCTTACTTTAAAGCCCAATCTATACATGGGTTATATATGACCAGGGTGATTTTTTTTGTGGTACAAAACCACACCAGCTGAATGGCCACTGTGGATGCAACTACACTGAAAGAAAGTTCACGTACATCAGTGCAGATACCTTCCCTTCCTCTGTTTATTTAGCTAAACCACGCTAGTAAGAGTGACTTTATCCCACTGTGTTCTCCAGAGCATGGCTGCGCAGCTATAAAGATATAAAGACACAGGTAGAATTCAGAAAACACATGGCTGTTCAGACGAGGCTTGAGTGCTTACAGCTGGGCAGGCTCAGGACTGCTAGTTACTGCCTGTAATTCCACGGGGTAATTTCCCAGGGTGCTGAAGGCTGAGCCAGAGAAAGGATCAGGATGGGGGTGCCCTGTGCTCTCTTTCATAACATGAAACTGGAACTTTGTGAGGACAGCACTTTCTGTGGGGAAGGACAGAGATGATAGACAACTCTCACCAGCCCCTAGCGCGGGGAGGACACGCGCTGCAGAACCATTTCTGCACCCAGCTCCCACCACTGCCAGAATGTTCGTGCTGGAAGCGGCTGATGATCATTTCTAATCAGAATTTTTACCTAGGAGAAAATTATGTTTTTCCACAACATTTCAAGGTTAATATTTTTATGAAGGACATTTTCAGTGGGGAAACTGTTTTTCAGTTATGGTAAACTGAAATACCCTCTTGAAAAGCTCTTCTGAGTTTCAGTTTCTTCATGAAGCAAGACAGCAAAATGATAAGCAAGTGCTTCCCGGCAGACAGCAAATAGCTGAAAACTTCCTTCTTTTTTTTCCCCCAAAATAGAATTTATCTGGGAATGTTATCTCATTAAAATGTTGTATATTATACTTTTGGTTTTGCTTTAGAATGTGAACATCTTTGAAGAAAAGTTCTCCTCTCATCCCATCTTCTGTGCCTAAGTAGCATTTTAGTGGCCTGTGGAAGGTTGTATTTAACACAAGCAAACTGCATTATTTGGCCATATGTCAGAAAATACTTTTTATGGTAACCTACTCAAGGAAAAACTGGTATCCTCAAGAACAACTGATTATATGAGGCACAAAGCATTATGAGATATGAACTCCTAGCATAAAAGGCTAATACTTTACCATTAATATAAATAAATTAAATCTCTTCAGAATGTTTTAAACAGGCATAGAGTCAAAATACCTCATCTGCATTTAAAATAAAAATTGTGTGGAGGAGAATCAGGCCTCCAACACTTGGATCCGAGTTCCACATCCAAGAAAATTTGACTATTACTTGCGTGCTTTTCTTTTTAAGGCACTAAGAGGTTTTTCTCTATGAGGTTTTCCATAGATGCAAACATGAGTGTTCACAAAGGCCACCTGTCTGAAAAATGTAAGCCCCTTGCTTGGGTCTGGTTTTACCTTGGTTTGAATCAAAGGGCCTGTGGAATTCTCCATTGCCCCACAGTGGTGATGGTTTGGCACAGCTGCTGCTGCTGCCGCGATTGTGGCCGTCTTTGGAAAAGCCAGATGCCCAGTGCTCTCGCTCAAAGTGAGCCAGATTGTTCAGAGTAAAAAATAACGTGGAACAACCACATATTGTGCTGCCTGTAGCCTGTATCTTAGTTTTCTTTCTTTCTTTCTTTCTTTCTTTCTTTCTTTCTTTCTTTCTTTCTTTCTTTCTTTCTTTCTTTCTTTCTTTCTTTATCAGGTTAAAGAAAGGAACGGTGAAAAATGTATGATGTTGTGCAAGTTCTTCTAATTGACTTCAGGAAGTGTTATCTGGAATGGCAGTTGTGAGCACACAAACTCAGCAGACTTATCTGCGTTATCTAATTACCAGACTATAAAGTTCTGCTGACATTTCCTTTTGATAAATATAATACACTGCTTTCTTTATCTATCTGTATTAAAGAACCAATGTTCTCCTAAATCCAACTCTATGCATGCTTTTTACTAAAACAATGTTATAAACCCCAAGACTAACAGAAATGTTGCCACAACTTCAACAGTCCTAAATGAAAACAGTGGCTTTCAGATGAAAACCATTATCTAATGGTGGTAGGAAACCACTACAAATCTCAATGTTTAAACTGTGAATAAGCATAAAACAGATTTGACTGATACTTATTAATCAAAAAGAGAGAGCTGGAAAAAGAAAAAGGAAACAAAAAGAAGCAATGTTTTTTGGGATTATGGGGGACAAGCAGGAAAAGTAAAGCAGTATGCTTGCATTTCTTCACTGCTGCTGCTGTGTTTAACTATGGGCAGAAATATGGAATCATTGAATCATAGAATCATTTAGGTTGGAAAAGATGTTTAAGACCATTGAGTCCAACCATAAACTTAACACTGCCAACTCCACCACAAAATCATCACATCTACATGTCTTTTATATTATACATTATTTTATATTATACATTAGTGTTTACCGTAAGGTTTTCAAACTTGCATTGCCAGAGCCAGCTGGACTTTCAGAGCTCGCTTCTGCATATGCACAGGAGGGTTTTGGATGATCAGGGAAAACAGGACTTTCCACACCAAGCTTTGGCACTGGAAGCTTACAGGTAATGGATATAAAGGAAAGGAGCCTCTAAATGATGCTCACTGCTGTTTGATCTCCCCATTTTCTTCTGCTACGTGAGAAGTGGTTTGGATGCCTTCTGGACCAGGAATGGAAGGGGCACGAGGCAGCCAGGGGGTGTTAGAGGAAGAGCACCATTCTGCCTGGGGACACCCCTCCTTTGGATGGCAGCGAGGAGCCGGGGGGGTCAGAGAGCTATGCTGGTGGGGGAAGGTGGGTGAGGAACCTCTTCGCCAGCTCTGAGTGGGACTCCAGCTGGGCTTGCTCTGAGCAGGGAGACGGAGGCTCTGACAGAAGAGAACACTGACACAGAAACATTACAACACCTGTAGCATGTAAACCCCAGCTTGGAAGCCCCTGAGTTTCCATTTGTTTCAGTGAGAATTAGGCACAGGGGGACGTGGTGCTTGGGAATCGTTTGGCACCTGTACACACCCCACAGTCACCATGTGCCCCCACCCCTGTGGCCAATTAACTAAGTCATACTGAAGATTAGAGGCTCCTTGAGTGTTCAGCAAAAGATATGGGATGTTCAGCGCTTTTTAAAACCTACGTTTAGAATAAAGAAAGAACCCAGAAGTGAAAAAGAAAAGCTGTGATACCACGCTGGGGTAAGCCATAACCACATCTTGTCAATCAAATGTAGCCACCAAGTTCTGGGGATGTTCCACAGATCGCAGGGTGTTCGGATGGGAAAGATACCCATTTCTGTCAGAAATGCTAAAGGAAGTGTTAATGACAGGAATAAATAACAGGTGCTGGGAGCAGCTGTTACTGATTAATGACTTGTCTTTTTTTAAATAGGTTTTCTGTTGGAGGAATCAGAAGTTTTCTGTAATACTCCATTGTCAGCTATTTGAAGAATGCTTTTTCCTTTTTCTAATAAAGGGCTCCCCCATTATTTCTAAGGCAAAACAGATTCAAGAATCAAGCTAAATTAATATTTGAGTTTCAGGCCATTAATAGTTGAGGAAAATCCAAACTATAATGCTTTTCTATTGCACAAACAAGCTTTCTTTCTTTCTGTCCATTTCCATCTTGTGCTCGCTCACTCTTCCTGTTGTTTTTTTTCTCTCTTTACTTCTCCCTCTTCTTCTTGCTATTTAGCTGAGATACCTGGAGACAGTGGTTCCAGTGTCATGTATATTTGGCCCTGAAGTTGTCTTTTTATAAGCATATGAGGGATGATGAGATTGAATGTTACAAGAAAGACTGGCACTGTTGCCATTTTTCAATGATGAAGTAATTTAAAAGTCATTGAGGACAGCTCAGTGAAAACATCTGCTCCGTGCCTTGGGGCCATCAGAGAAGCAAACAAAATAGTGTGATGGAAAACAATATGGAAAATACAGTAATAATTATAATAAATTTTTATTTAATAATTTAATTTTTACATGCACCTAAAACTGCTTCAGAAACAATGGCAAATACCATAATATTCCATTTTTTGGAACAAAAATGAAGGCACAGGGGCTGTCATCCCACCTCTTTGAAGTCAATGGCAATGCTGGTATTGACACAGATGGAGCTACAATTTCTTACAGAAATCAAGGTCTGCCAAGACTGCCTTTCCAGTATTCTAGAGCCTCATATCCCTGCTTCCTAAAAGGGACAGAAAGCCACAGTCAGTTCCCATCTTTGCATTCAAAACAGGTAGGTTAAAAACTGAATGGACTGCAGAGATTGGCAGTAGAGGTGACGAGGCATATGTCAAGGCTTCCAAGTCATGATAAAATGCCAGGGTCTCCTTACTGAAGGGTAGGTAAAGAGGGAACATAACATGGAACAGTGAATTGGCTTCTCCTACTTGCTTGCTGGAAAAGGTGGAAATAAGAGGACTTGAAACCACAACATGTAGTTCACCAGTGGAATTCAGTGCCTATGGACAACTTTGACGTCATTTCAGGAACTTAGCATGCTTTAGAAAGCCATTGTTGTTCATATCAACAGGGAGGATTTCTACAGCTACTTTACAGACGATAAGTAATAGAATACAAGCCTTAATATGCTGAAGCATAGCATTAATATACGTGCGACATGTCATGGGTTACATACTCTTCCAAGTCTTGTTGCTGTCCTTATTGTTCAATAAAAATCTTTGCCTCTTTCTTTTAATGTGACTATTTAAAACCATCACCAAAGACAAGATACAGTATTAAATAAACACAGTGATTTGTTCTGGTTTAGAGACAGAGATGAAGTGAAGAGTTGAGAGTTGCTTCCCCGCTGTCTGGGAGTTTTCAGTAACTGAGTTATCTTCATCTGATCTTGTTTTTTCGTTCATCTGAAGATAATGTTAAAAATAATGCTATCCTGCTATGACTTACATGTACTAAAATCCTTAATTATCTTTGCTCATATACGGAAAATACACTTATTTTGCAATGGAGCCATAACTGGGGAAGAACACAGCACTATTCTGTAAAACACCAGCTACCTGTGACGTGTTTGAAGAGAAAAGCAGATATAATGGTAAATATGAGGGGAAGAGGAGAAGGTCTGGGTTAGGCAGAAGGTAATGGTCCCCACTGGCACTGGCGGCAAGGGCCATTAGCTTACGGGCTGTGGGGATAAACCACTGCCTGTTCTGCACTGTGCACAGCGGTACCTACTGAGTGTGGTTCCAGGTGGAGCAGTGCCACGTGCTGCATCACCACTGCTGCCTCCTGAGCCCTGCGACACCAGGGCTGTGTGTGGAGAGGTCCCACTGCAGACCCAGCGCTGTCTTGTGCCCTCAGCCCGTTTGCAAGATGTAGAGCTTGTAGTTCAAGGTAGCACAGACACATGGCTACGGTCCATGTGTCTGTGTCCACAAGCAATTCTAGAGCATCCATGCACAGCAATCTCTTTTTATCATCCACCCACTGTATTTCTCATCTGTAACCACATCTAACATTTCATTTTTTTTCATCAGACATGACCAAAATAAAAACTGCCTCTACATTTAGACTTGCTGATTGTTATGAACAAACCACTTCACAGTGGTTCCAATAAAACATCCTTGGCTAAAACAGTTCCTGAGAACACAAAGTGCCAACCCTAATGGATCTGTTTGGTTGTGCATGCTAGTCCTGACCATCCCTGACTGGTTTAAAGATCTTCAAGAAGTATTCCTTCTGCCCAAAGAAATCCATTCCACAGTTTTCAGCATCCCTCTCTGACAACGAGGATTTCAAATCCCTTTATCTGGAGACAAACAGAAAGAGTGTGCTTGTGGTGAATAATTTGAGCTGATATTCTTGCCAGCTGTTAAGGGACACATGGAAAAAAAAAAAAAAAGTCAGTGACATCTGGTCAGCACTGATATTTCCTAACAGAAGTATTTGCTTCAGGGTGGGGAAGGGGCGGTGGGGGTAAAAAGAAATACCATCTCCATGCACCCCGTTACCCCCTTTTGAAAAGTGAAAGCGATAACACTGACCACAGCAACTGGAACAAAAATTACAACTTACATCATAGGGAAACAGTGACATTACATTAGCCCATATTACACAATGGTTGAGCAGTTGCTTTCACACTAAGCTTTCAACTTTAACTTTTTTCTTTCCCTTTAAGCTACACAATGGATTTTTTTGCTGAGTTGGAAAATATCAGGAGACAGGCACAAAGCCTTCCTTTTGTTCCTTCATCCTGCCGAGCACCTCATCATAAAGATTTTTTCCCTTCTGTTCTGTTTTGCTTTCCCAACTTCCTTTCCCCTTTTCACCTTCTCCCACTTTTTTGTCAAATAAATGTGAGTAATTAACAGTGTGACTTTTTTTCCACCAAATTGTAAAACCACCTCCTTTAACTTCATAAAAGAGATAACACTGCATCCTGGTTTGCTTTTGGGAAGTAGACTTGTGAACTACCTTCTAAGTGCTTTGCTTCAAGTGATGGTTTTCTTGGGCCTCAGACTGGAAGACAAGTTGACTTTAGTTCAAGAGTAACTTCAGCTCTCTCCTTCTCTTTTGGGCCTTTTCACGGAAGTACACCCAGCACAAGTCAGTAGATAATAGAAATCCCAGAATGGAAACACATAAAAAAGTTGTTTCCTGGGGTCAAAAAAGGACAGGAAAAGAGCCAACAATTACTTAAATAAACAGTATTCAGAGAAACAAAAAAAACAAAAAAAAAAAACCAAAAAAAAAAGAAGATACATGCCTGTACAAACTGAGTTACATATGAGGGAAGCGAAGGTTTAAAGCAACGCAGCGCTCATTCTGCTGAAGTTCAATACCGTTGGGAAAAGGAAATCAAAACCAAATAAAATTTACTCTCAGAAAAACATCTTTTCACCCCGCCTTTCCCACCTCATAATACTACTCTGCTCTTATATAACACTTTTCATCCTAAGAGCAGTACTGGCTGCAGGGTGGACATTTCCTGGAGATTAATGACTAACTGAAGGTTAGCAATTTTCTGCTGTACTTCAAACCAACAGCCCCTCCTGACTTGTCAAGAACTCTTCAAAAGTAATCCCTACACCTCAGCCATTGCTGCTTATTAAGACTAGGAATAAAACTGTAGTAGAATAGTTGTGAGTTTTGTACCATACTGTTATCTTAGAAGAAGCTTTCCAGGAAAGAAAGTAGAGAGTTGAATAATGTCTTGAAGTACTAAGACAAAGATGAAACAGGGGGAATTCAATATTTACTTAATAATGACTACTACTTACTGTCAACATGGCAAAAATCAACCATACTAACGATCACTCTAGAGATTTCTGGCTTCTCAGAGAAACCACTGGGAAACTGCAGGAGAGAACATGCAAGTGAAATTGCCCTCCTGCGAGAAAATGCTTTGCCTTTATTTCCAGAACGCTCAGGGAAAAATCCAGGCCCCTATGAAGGTAGGTGATGTGTGAATTCAAAGTGTGGGAAGCCCTTTGCTCCCCAGCACTGGCTCAGCTGAAGAATCTGTCCTCTGAGAGTTTCCTGGCTGGCAAAATTTAATTTTCTTTTGCAGAAAATAGTGTGAAAGCAGGAGACAGGAGTCGGGACGCTGAGAAATCTGAGAGAATGGTGCGTGTGGCCCTTTATGAGTCCCTGTGTAAGGAAGGACATGTGAGGACGTGCTATTTATTTTCTTCATTCCTTTGGGCTGTGCCTCCTTCATTTCCCTCTGCACTTTGGTGTTACAGACTGGCTCTCTGCCCACAAGGTGGGTGAGGTGCCCTGAGACAACCCATCTGATACGATAGACTTAGAGTCTCCATTAAAGGAAGGAGCCCTAACTCTCTTGAATAGCTACTTCCAGAAACACAAAACCTATCAGAATACACGTCAGGATCAACTGAGCCACTCAATTCTATCTAATCTGCTTCTTCCTAATTGTAATCTTTTCTTGGAAATGTGAGTTCAAATGGGTAAGACATTTAAGGCCAAGTGAGAAGAGTTGTACTTGTGTCTCCAGTTTGCTATGGCGCCACTTTTTACCTTGTGAAGTCTTGTGGATGAAATTCATGTCTTGCAGAGGACCGGTGAAAAGCTGTAGATTCTTAGCACTTAAGTCCTCAAAACAAGACTTCGCTGGCACACTGGTTTGTTCTGGCTGTATGTGCAGAGGCTGTCTTTGTTCTATTAGGAAAACTCAGTGCACACTGAATCATCATCAAAAGGTCCAAGAAAAAGCCCCCCTTGACTCTAGTATTTGGAATGGCATATTTTTTTTTTTTTAAATATCTATAAAAACACCTAGAAATTAAGAAATGAAACAAAACCCCATGAGAATGCTTCAGTTGGGAACATATCTATCTATCTACCTCTCTATCTCTACCTCTATCTCTATCTCTATCTCTATCTCTATCTCTATCTCTATCTCTATCTCTATCTCCAGCTCTATCTCTATCTCTATCTCCAGACATGCACACATACACCACACACATCATCATATTCTATTTCTTCTTATTAACTCCTCTAAGACTTTTTTATTTAATGAAACTGAATTGTTCCTTCAAATATTTTTGAGACTTTAACAAATTAATTCCTGAGGCAGCCAGCAGCAGTTATTATCTTCCTCAGGGCTCCCTTGCCTAGTGTTTATTTTCAGAGAACGGTGCCCTCAGATTTAGGAGAGGGGTCTGTCACTCCTGGATCATAATTCTCACACTGCCCAGAAATGAAGACAAGATTTTGGGCAAACTGCTTTGTGCCAATGTCCCCATCTCAAAAAAGGCAATTGTCACGCTTCTACTTCCTGAAGGGGTTTGGACGTATCTCTGAACATTAGCACTTCAGTTATTGCCCTCAAAACAAAGTAGGAAAGAGCAACGGGATCACTTCTATCAGGAACCAAGTGGCAACCTCACAGAGACTGAAAACAGCCCTTCAGAGTGTGTGCGGCACTCCAAGTACAGTATAATCAACACTTCAGGTGCAATGGCTTGGGAAGAAAAGTGTTGCATAATTAGGTGAGCATAAGTGGTGAGGTTCAGCGGTGAGTGGCAGTGAAAGCCTTTTGGATTACGAGTTCTTTGAGAGCAGTTAGAACTATTTATTTAAATTGTTGATCTTGTGTGGTTGAATTTCAATGTTATTGTCACTGAAGCAGCATTGAATTATAGAGTGTCACAGGTCGACTGAACATAAGAGCAGAGTTAGCAGGTGATCTGAAGGACAAGAAATACTTCTGCAGTAGAGTAATGAAAATGAAGCTAGTCACATCAGGAAGGTTGCTCAGAACTGAACTTAACATTATGAGGATCAGCCTGAAAGGTGTGCTAACAACTAACCAAATAATAATCTTACTTACATGACTCATTCAACTATAGCAGCTTGAGTCGCCAGTGAAGGACTGGGTACTAACACACAATAAAGGCGTAGGGTGGGATTGAAACGACCTCTTCCAGCACCTTATGCAAAAGTTAAACAAGACTGAGGCACAAAGATTAATTCGGAAGCCCAGTTCCCCATTGCTGGGGAGGCACCTAGCATCATTCCGCTTCTGAGCTTTGGATCACAAAGTTCCCTGAAATTCTCCCATTGCGACAGGAGCTGTACAGTCCTGGGGGGAGACACTGGTCCAGCCCAAGCTCATTGAACTTTGGAGACACCTATGCTCTGCCTGAGTACTGTGACGGGGCTGATCTCTCGGTGTGTCTGAACTGTGCTTAATGCACTCTAAGAGCATGGAGGCCTTTACAAAGGGTGCTAGCTGTCGTGGAGCAAGCAGCTGCTTACCTCACTGAGTCCACAAAACTGGACAAAAAAGTGAGTGTAGAAGAGGGAAACACATGGTTTGCAGCCATAGTAGTTTGCTGATCAAGTGGCAGTAGCAAAAGTGATGCAAACTGTCCTCTCAGCTTTTTACTGAGGAGTTAGGAAATTTGTGGGGAAAAAAGGTAAATGTACTCCTGCATTGTCCCCCCAGAAGAGGGTCCAGCTGAAGATGATGGCATTCATGCAAGCCGTACATCGCTCGCAACCTGTGATGATCAAGATGATAGCCAAAATTAAGTCGAAAAAGGTTCTAGTTTAAGGAGTGTGAAAACTAAACCTACTTGGATGGAAGTAAAGCCTGACCTACCCAATCCAGAAACAAAACCAAACTTAGATGACTTCTGTGAAGTTCAGATAGCAAATTCTGAAGAATGGGAATGTGCTGAAAAAAAGCCTGCTGGGGAAGTTTGCCAATATGGCAATACTATTGTATAGCCAATTGTGGCTCATGGAAAAGCCATGAAAGCTCAGGAATGAAACAGTTTTGCTTAAGGAGCAAATTAGTCCTGTGTGGCTACTGACCTTGCAGAACCTCACAGGCAACTGAGGATTAGCACTAACAGAGGCTATTTTGGGTCACGGAGGGTCTTCAGCTGTGAGGTATTTCCCATTTTTCTTTTCCTCTTTTCCTCTTGATGCTTTCTGATCCTCAGCTGCAATGCAGAGAGCCTGACATGGCAGTTGAGGTCAGCTTCAGCAGGTAAGATCAAAGTCCGAAGGAAGATGCAGCCCCACGCTGCTCTCTGGCCAACCCTTTTTCATTAATGGAGGCACACTCCAATGATCGCTGCAATTCTTGGCACATACGCAGTCGTGGGACTAAATCCCTCTGCACCGATTTTTGCAGAAACACAATGGGGAATCTCTGCTCCTTGCTCTGGCCTGTCATCTTTTCAGTGATTGCAAGTAACAAAAAAGAAAAGAGTGTGTGTATGGAGAGAATACTGTATTTTACAGTAGGTGGATGGGGTCACGGCGCGTGTGCATGGCCCAAGTGGCAGTGTGCAGTATACGCCTGGAGCAATGTGCACTTACAATTAGTTGAATTTCACTGTGTTGGAGATGGAAGCTGACAGGCCACCACACAAAACCTCCCCGCAGCCAGACTCATGCTGAGATCCAGAGCGGAAAAGGATTTTAAGTGAAAGGCTTTGAAGGCTTTAAATATGGAGGCAGTGAATTCATGCACAGTTTACCTTTGCAGGCCTGCCTTTGACTCTGTCTTTCATTTTGTTTTAATGAACTAGGTGGTCTCACGTAATTCCCAATTATTGCAAAACTCCAATCCCCTAAACCCCATAGCTTACAAGTTATGAATATTCACCGAGGTGCACCCAAATTCTGAGGAGATGACAATACTGCAGTATTTAGACAGAAACGGCTCAAAATAGGTATATCCTCACAGAATTGTCTACTACATGCGTTTTAACAGCTTCTGAACAAGCATGTGCTGGTGGTTCCACTGAGGTACTCAATTAAATGGACCAGAGGTCTGAGCCACTATGGACATAGTTTCTGGGTTCTTCTGTTAGCAGCCTATTTATTCCAGTATTGACCTTATCTCTGAAAAGACCAAATTCTTCAGAGGAAAGCCTGACACCTCACGGGTGCAACTCACCTCTGGATCATGTTTCTACCTGCCCCTGAATATTTTGTTCTGGTTTGTATTCTGAGAGATGAGAACTATCATGCAACACACATTTGCATCTTGGTTTACCCATTGGTGCTATACGAATGAATTTCCTCTTAATATAATTCCTCACCCTGCTGTGAATCACAGACCTTGTATCCCAGAGCATACGGTGGAAATGGGCTCATCCCACAAGCTCTCCATCCCAGCTCTGCCCTTTTTCTTCATTGCCCAAGGCAGGACAGTCACCCCAGCTATTTATACGTGGCAGCAGAATTCAGCATGCATCTATCCCACTGGTAAACCTCTGGAAAAGGTGAGTTTAACTTGGATTAAACAGAGGAAGGATCCTAGGGAGCATAAGACTCCAGCTGAAACCCAGCTAACTCAGTTGTCATAACACATATCTCTCACTTGCAGTCCTCTAAGTGCTTGCTCTTCATCCTCCTGCCTGAGGACTGACTCAGGCTGAGGTAGGACCAGTGCCTGTTAGACCATCACTTCTTCCCACTGCCTGCTGAATCATTTCAGCTACCAGGAAGCCAACAGCTGCCTTTTAGATTGTGGAGATACCGTGAGTATTCCCACTCTTCAGGTTCTGAGCTACAAGGCAATTCAGTGTGCATAGACAGCTTCGCTAGAGGTCAATGTTCATTAGTGTCCAGACTGAAATCACTAGAAGTTTCTTTTCTTGTCAGTGGTATTGGGCATCACCAGTGCAAACTGAAAAGGAATTTATTCCATGCGGGCACATCACTTATTTCTCTCCAAGTGTAGATAAACGGACTAGAGAGTACATGTGCTAGTGAAGACCGCTGCCGGCCTTCGACACAGATTGCCTCTGGCCATGGTCTATCTGACAATGGACAGGGAATGGCAGCAGCTCAGAAGTATACCACATGAAACATGAAGCATCATGCCTTTTTCTTGCCCTTACTTTAAAAATCGAGATGTTGCTTTCCCTAGTACCCAGCTTGATCTGTGTGCTGGAAAGGACATTTGTGTATATTTGAAAGAAGATCGTGTATGGCAAAGAAGTAGTTGCACAAGGTATGACTTGTAAAACCCAAGTTCCTCCTAAGTTTTTCTGGCTTCTTCTCTTCCTTGTTCCTATCCCATGCATCTCTATGTTTCATAGTTGTAATATCACACAATCTGCTTGTGAATCACAACATTGGGAACATCTCATGCAGTTGTCAGGAAATTCACTGGCAGCATGGATCCTTCCACCTGGACAATGCCTGATGGGACCTCACTCTCTTTTACTTCTGCATGTATCCCTGAAAGGGGAAATGGATATTCACAATGTGGATTTCCCACTTTGTGAGTCTTTGTTTCACCTTCACCCACTCCCTTCACCCACTGGGGACACTTTCCCTTTTTTCTGCAGTGGCATGCACAGATTTAACTTCTGGAAAATGTCACTGACCAGAACCATTTGGGCAGGCTTTGGAGCACTTGTTGGTGCCCCCTGTTAGCTAGATCATCCTAGCATCTCTGATCTCCCATGGCAAAGTCACCATTCCCAGGGGGCATCCGAGGGAGACAGGGTGGCTGTGACTTAAAGTGTAATTGAAAGTCCCTCTCATATTATCTTCATAATACATTATTCCATGTAATAGGGGAGGTATCAGCTGCTCAGAGAAACACTGATAAAATTAATGATTAAAATTGTCCTCTCTAGGGCATTATTTTTTATTAACCTCTTGAAGTTCTTATTTTATTTCTTCCTTTATTATTTTAACATCTTAGATTCAGCTCACTTTGTCAGGTCCCCCCTCACATGAACTTGTTTCATTAAAAATAGAAATTCTCTGAAAATATTATTATAGTCCTTTGGACATATCGGCACGTGAGTGAGCCCAGATGTCCTTCCACTTCCATCAGTGGAAGATGGATTTAGGCCTCCTTGCTCCTGTTTTGCACGTGGAATTGTAGTTATAGATCTCCAGGCCCTGGGGACTGGGCTTGGTAGCCTGATGGGTTCTTTCAGAGACCTGTACGTGCACAGACACCCTCCCATGGGGCCACCAACAAACAATGGTATCCACCTGCAATGCACTGCAGGCCTGGGGCCTTATTACCCCACATCCTCCCCAAGAAATCTGTGTTCACAAGAGGTCTTTACCACTTCAGAGGACTCCCCTTTGCCCCGAAGTCTTTTGTTGGTTCAAAGAGCAGATGTGGTGCAGGCAACAGCAGTGCCAGCTTCCCCCAGCATCCCCTAGCACTCACCTGGAGGGAGCAGCTGAACAAGAGGAGGAGGTGGTTCAGCCCTACTGCTTTTTCCATTCTTCAGCCTTTTAGCTGAGCTGGCCTCAAAAAAGTACCAATTACTGCCACTTGTAGCAATGGCCTTGATGATGGGGAGAGCTGTCAGCTGGGAAGTGGACTGACACAACCAGTTCATTTCACATAGGTCAGCAAACAGCCATCAGATTAAAATGATTTTTGTTCGCTATCGACCTGGGCTCGATTGGAACCAGTGACCCGGAGATGAAAGGCTCAGAAAGAAGGGTTTCTATTTTGTGTATGGTCACACATCACTTCTGTCTCCACCTCACTCATTTTCTTGTCCAAAACTCTTTCTTTTCTTTTTCTTTTCTCCACCCCAAAAATTATAAATCCATCCTCTACTCTTTTAATTACAATGCACCATATGGGGATCTGTTGAGGTTTTGTTAAGGCTTCAGTAATCTATTAGTCATTCTCTCCTTTGTGTTACAAAAGATCTATCCTTCAAGAGGCATGTATTGATTTCAGCATTTCTTCAGCTTGTTTGAGTTTGGAAGGCACTTTGTGAAGTAAAGCAGAGTCTGGTTTGAAATCAACAATGATAGCAAAATAGCACTAACAGTGTCGGGAATGATCTTGTAGAGAATTCAACACGCAAACTATACAAGGAAAAGTAAAATGAATGGAAAAGGAGATACACTGATATCCCAGATCTGCTTCTTTTGAGGAATAAAGTAATGTTGTCTTGGGTCTGAAATTTCCTATCCATTTTTAAAACATGGACAACTCCTTAATTCTACCTTATCACATCATTTTCTCACATTGTTTTGTTCCCTAGCTTCTCCCTACAACATATAAATGAAGTTTCTAACCTTTTCTTTTGATTAGAAAAAAGGACACTTACTGGGAAATGAATATGCTTAACCATTTTTAGTGCTAATATGCTGTTCCAGACCTTCTTCATTTATCCTTTGTTTGAGAGAGCTTCCCTCTCATCTACGCTTGTGTTTAAGTCCCACTGTAATAACAGAAGGCTCAACTTTCTCCTGAATTAGGATCTTCGGGGTGCTTATGAATGCTCACAAATCTGAGTTTCTTTTTAGCACATGGATATTTTTTTCTTTCTATGCCAGGGACAAAACAAAGATGATATAAATGGGACTCAAGTAAAATTTTAGAGCTTATAAAAATGATACCAATAAACATGCGGGACTCTGTAATGGTTCTCCTTGCCATTACCATGACATTAACACCCATTTTTTAAGGATGGCAAAGAATATCTACATGAAAATGCTACATTCTCTCTTCTCTTAAATGAATAGTGCAAATATGGTAGCCCGCTACTTAAATCAATGTAATTTTCAGGCATTCAGGACAAGGCATTTTCCTAGGACCACATTCCCCTGTAAAATTCATTATCTGTGATAAACTATTCATTTTGATTAAACCTGTAATCCCTCCCCTAAAACACTGATTATTATCACCCTTGCTACAGTTGAGCAGTATCATCATCATCCTCACCATCATCATTACCATATGAATTGCTGGTAATAACTGATTTTGTTGGGATAATTGCTTCTTTGTCATGTCTGCTGTTGCATTTCCAGCAAGTGGTGATGGTTGAAGACCAGGAATGGGCAGTAGTTAATTCCTCCAGACACTTGTATTTAACCCACGGAAGTCTGCAGGCACCAGCCCTTATTCTGAAGCTTTTACCACTGACAAGCTGGAGCTGGCTAGCACTGGTCTTTGGGACTTCAGAGGGAGAATTCTTGCTCTTTTTTGAGACTGAGCCCTTTTCATTCAGGTGTTAATACTGAAAACATGGACTCCAGAGAAACAGTCCTGGAAGGCACCTTTGGAGGTCATCAAGTCCATAGCACTTTACCAAGGCAGGATCAGCTCTACCTATGTGATATATCTTCCTTCCAGAGAGATATTTTCTAATTGCTTCTTTTGGACCTTCAGTGACACAGATCCTGCAATCACTCCCAGCAGCCCAGTCGGGTGCTTCACTGTCATGACTGTCAGAGAGTTTTCATGATGTCTGGATGAGCTCCCGACATGTGGATAAGCAGAGCAGGTTACTCTCTTCTACTTTACTGGCAGCCTTTGACATATTTGAGGACTCTCATCCTAGTGTCCCTCAGCCTTTTCTGAATGTGGCCACCCCAAGGTCTTCAAAATTCTCTCATCATCTTCGGGCTTCCTCCAATTTCCATGCATCTTGCTTCAACAGTGATACTCAAATTTGCACAGAGCACCAATGGTGAGCTAAGTACAGGACTGTCATACACTGACTATACCTGATGTAAAGTCAATATATGTTTATCACATATAGGATATATTATAATATTACATATATCTATGAAAATAGATAAAATATATCCTTATGTTTATACAAGCCAAATTAGTATAGCAGTGGCATCATTCATTACGAGAATACAATAACAGCAGTCTGGCACTGTCTGAGAATGGGTCTGGCACCTGTGGCTTTACCAGTTGGTTTTCTTCAGAAGAACACTATTCTGTCCTTGAAAAACTGCTAGGCTACATCATGTTGCCTCTTTCCCCGGAGAATTCGCGTCCAGCATTAGAAGATTTCTGATCCTTGTTTTTCTCTAACTAGAATTAATTCTAGAAACAGGATCATTTCTGATGAGTTGCACAGCAATATTTTTTGCTGAGAAGTCTCAGGCAATGGATTTTTGAGTGTTTTTTGCCCACCTCTCTGCACACACAGTATGCAGAATACATGGCTGTGTGATACTCCACTTGTTCAGTGAAATAGCTGGACCCATGATAGCTCCAAACTGGAAGCTGTAACTAGATGGATGCTGAGCCTTTGCTAAGAAGTACTGCTGAGAGATGCAGGAGAAACTAGCGTGGATCCATGCAGCACTAATATGGCCACATGGCCGCTAGAACAAAGTTTCCTTGGTTTTGACTAGGGTGGAAAGAGTTTGTGCTTGCCTGGAGTGTGGGCAGCATAAGCTTGTGTCAGCCTACAAAGCTTTTTGCAGCCAAACCCTAAGACAGTGATGCAGAGTCTAGGTATTTCTTTAATACATTCTGATTCATTTCAAAAACTCCGGCCCCCAGAGCTTTTCTGAAGTACTGTCTAACCAGTTGTTTCCCAGCCTGAGTGCAGTCCAAGCAGCTGGTTTATGGAACAACCTTCCCTTTGGAGTGCACTCAGCTAAAAGGTGAATGTTTAAGGTACCTCGTGACTGACAGAAATGTGAATGGCTGTCATAAGTCTCTGATCCAGAAAGCCTGATAACTCCCAGACTGAGAAAATCTCCAGACTCTGTATTGCTTCTTCTCCAACCAGTAGCTGGTTTGCAAGACCACAAAATCTGGTACTGTTCAACGGAGTACTGATGCCTAAATAGAATGGGTCCACAAATAGGACCCTTTAATGCTGCAGAAATAGGAAAAACAGAAGAGGTTCTGCACAACACAACTAATGATGGAGTAGTTAAAGCTTGGGAAAGTGTTTATTGCTAGGTATTGTGCAATTCTCTAAAAATGTTACACATATCAACAAAGTCTCTTTATGACTGTGTTTAGTTCCTTTGCTGGCTTATTTTTAGGCACAGCCTCTGTCTACAAGATATTTCTGGGTAAACCTGGGATTGCATGGTATGTGGACCAAAGCAAATTGTGTGAATGCTGGTAAATGGAAATTGCAGAGTTTTGTTCAGCTTTCTTGACTATCTGCTGCAAATGGAAGTTCATTGTCTCTGGCTGCAGTATTAGGAATAGAAAATTATGTAATAATAACAATAATAATATAGCAGCAATTATACTACTTCTGCTCTTTCCTTACTGATTTGCAAGAATAGTTGGCTTCAGCCCTTTGTATAATGCTATGTTGGGTTGCAGTTATTGGCTCTAAGAGGCATTAGTGCTGGACAATGTGGTGACTCTTCTTAAAAATCTAATAAATTCCTCTCTAAGGGCAGTATTTTTATTTAAAATTTGGCAATGAGCTCCTGTACAGCGTCTTGGCTCCCATATCGCCTAATCCGTATTTTGGCATTGTTTCCACGAAGCTCAGACTCAGGGATTTGGCATCAGAGCCCAACATGTTTCTCCTCTCACTTTTCTCCCAATGCTTCCCACCAGCTAAACTGCAACAAGAAATAATGACATCCTACATGTTCCAAGTGAGGACGGAAAAAGTGGCCTATGGTAGGACTGACAGGCCTTGTGCTGTGTAGAGATGAATTCTTACCGAGGGAAATATTCAATTTGCAAGTGGATATTGATATCCTGTTTAAAAAACTCATGACTTTAAGGTATATGGGTGAAAATCAGAAATATTTACTCTGTTTTCTTTTTTTTTCTTTTTTTTGAGTTCTTACTTGAGTGTATGGGAGGATATTTCTCTCAGGAACACTTTCTTCAGTGCAGAGCAAGATCTTCTTTTACCTAGCAGGTGGGTAAAAATGCCTGGATTTCTCTCTCTCTTTAAGAAACAGCTAACACCACGTGTGCTCTGATGCTCTCCGATGCTCGTTTCACACAGAACTATCCAGAGAAGCCAAGCCTACCTGCAGATTTACTTGTGGGTGAGAAGAAGGACTCGCAGTACCCTCTGTAGGCCATATCTCCTTCAGACCTGTTTGCATTCAGGGGGTTCCCAATGTCTATCAGCTCAAGCAGAGCAGTGCCTCTGGCCAGCTGTTGGGACATTGCTCACGTGGGATGCCGACAGTGCACTGAGACAGTGCTGGTGCTCGTGCTGGTGACTGCACACCTACCATGTGCCACACCCCCCATATTCCTGCCTGGGATTTCTTGAGCTGGTTTTGCTGCCTCTTCTGCATGCTCTTGCCAATGTGATGCAGTCCTGAGAGTGCAATGGTGCAGCCTGCAGCTTTAGACTGGGGCTGCATTGGAAGTTATCAACATATTGGTGTATACCTCCTTTCCTCTTGGGACGAGGACTGCTTTGCAAAAACTAGCAGAGTTTGTTTGTGATTTCTTATATTTCCTATGTCATTGTGTTGACGTGCTAAAAGTGCAGTACCTCTTCATATTTTCTCTGGATAGAAGTGATATTTTCCCGTAACTCTGCGCCTATCATAAGAAGAAACAATAAAGCATTGGCAAAATATTGAAAGGAGCAGTCAGAAATAAGAAAGTGTAATGAAAAAGATAAAATTGATAACAAAGGATATAATAAGGGATGAAATGCAGAAAATTGATCAGGGAAAACCAAAGCTGGGTAAATCCCCATCTGCAGTGGCTGAAGACAATGAACAGGAATTTTTAAACTACAGTAGGAACAAAAGAAATACTAATGATGGATATAAATATTAGCAGATGGAGATTACAAAAAAGGATTCCCTGGATCTGGAAAAATAGGTATTTTACAGCTATTTTTTTTTTCTTGATGTATTTCTATTTTATGAAGATCATAGAAGCTCTTTTCAGACACTGGGTTACTGGAAGGAAAGCAAGGCAACATCTCTTAGTGATAATCATTTATAAAGCATTAGAGCTCAGAAACTTATACCGAGAAGTTCAGAAACCGTTGACTGAAGACATCTTCAGCTTGTTGGCATTCGTTTTCAGTTCTTCTCAGAGTACCAAGGATATTCCAGCTGTACAGAGTGCAAATGACCTGCTGATATTCAAAGAGGGCAAGTAGGATGACCCAATTAACAGTGGCCCAATTAGCCTACCATTTATCTGAGGGCAAATAATAGACTGATAGAGATTTTAATCATTAAGGAAATAGAAGATGGAAATATCTTTGGATTAATGACACCAAAGAAAGCTGATGTTATCAAATAACTGCCAACTCCTTCTTCAATGAGATTCAAAGTTCAACTTTTAAAGATAACTACAGAGATACAATAGATTTCATACAGCATTCATGCTATGGGACACTAATTAAGACTAAAGTTCTTTAAAATATCACTACATCATATGATAAATAGATTAATAGATAGATACTGGCCCGTATTGAAGAGGCTGTCCCTGGGTAATCATCTTTTAATGAGATTTTTCCTAATGTGCTTGACAGCAGCCAGATGCATGCCTCACCCAGCTCATCTTGGAGTAAAAAAAACCACCTGCCCTTCTAAATATACATTTACGTATAAAGATTAGTAGAATGGTTCAGGACGCAGCAGTCATATGGAGCACTATGATCATGTGTCAGACAAACAATGTTTTTAAAATGGCAAAATGGCGCATGCTTAAAAGCAAAGAAGGTGGGCCACTCCTTGAGAAGGTGGGATTGCCTACTGGAATATGGCAATTTTGGACAGGGTTGGCACTCGACATGGACAAGCTGCCTAAGCACGGCTATGGCAAAGGAGTCAAAGCAGTCCTTGGGTGCCTGCATAGGATTAGCAAGTGGGAGTAGATCATGCCACTTAACAGCAAAGAGACATCAAGAAAGTGGCTTCCAGTGAACACCCTGAGGTTGTTGATATTGTCAAAAAATGACATAGAGACACAAAGGTTGCAAAGAAATCTACATACTTTCACAAGCTGAAAAAAACAGGTTCAGGAAGGCTCTTTTACTGCAGTAGAGCCAAATCAGGCAAAACCCAACACTGAAGCCAGGCTCACTCAAATGAGAAACTAGGCACATGTTTTTGAAGAGTGAAGATGATTAAAATACTGGCACAAACTACTACAGGAGGCAGTAGCTTCGCATTTTTTAATTTCATTTCTTTAGGACAGGATGGGTGATCTGTTTTAATCAAGTACAGGTAATTAGGCTCAATATGGGAATAACTGGGCAAAATATGATGGCATATGGTGTGCAGAAACTCAGAGCAGATGATCTAACAATCCCTGTGGTCTTTGACTTTGTGAAATTATGAAATCTGTCCAATCAAATTTAGTGCTAGCAAAGTGCTGACCTTCAAATCCAGGCTTGACCCAGGAGAGCCTTTAACATCTTTGGAACCAGGCAGATCAGCCTGCTGTTTCTGCAGGCTTCACAAGTGGATCCTGGAAATTCATTGAACTCATTGAAGTCATGGAACATTGAACTCAGACAACCAACTGTGAATGGGGCTGGTGAGTCTGAAGAAGGTGGTAGGCAGCGGCAGATGTTTGATGCTCGGCAGTGACTGTATCCAGAGACAGTGGTAGGGCCAAACCCAGAAATGAGCAAAATCAATGGCAGGAGTGTCACTGACTTAAGTTGACTTAGGATGAGGCAGAACCAGAGTCATGACGTTTCCACTTGTTTATATAGGAACAAATAAAATCCAGAGGAAGTGATGCAGGGTTTAATATAAATACTATATGCGTGCTGCACATGGAAGTTGATGGTGCATTCATTCTCACTCAGTGGCTGTTACCTGTTGAAAGCTCCTCTCTGAGATGTCAGACATATTTTAAATATTTAGCATATCATAAACTCATAGGTTGCAATGTCACCTTTGCTGTTGTCTGTGAAACAGGTCCCAGTCTTTGACTACTAAAAAGATGGGGGGAAAAATACGGAAAAAATAAAGAGCATTTAGGGTCTGACCCAGGAGGTACAAACCACCAAGCCCAGACCGACACGCAGGTACCTATCCTGCTCCCTGTGATGCCACAGAGCAAACGGCCCTACGGCCTGTGCTGGCAACAGGACCGTCTCCTTCCATCCGAATGGTGCCCCAGCATGCGGTGTGGTGTTAAGTTGCACTCTTGTCCTCTTCGGGACTTGCCAGCAACCCTCCCTTCTCCTTCATTTTTCACCCCAGGAATGTATTAAAACTAATAAAAGCTGTCTCCTTTGCCAGGCACTCTGTGTCTACACAGAAAAAAAATGAACGAGTTAAAGGCAGGGCACTGGCCACTATGTTGAATTTCCTGTCTTTTGTGGTCAGCCTATCTTACAACACCCAGACATTATTTCCAGGCTGTAGTGCAGACCAATATAGATTTGTATTTATTAATGATTTTAGTGTATGTGAGGGCTAGTCACTTTTGTGTGCAGTTTTTTTTTTTTTTTCTTTTCCATGTTCTGTTGCTCTTGCTGCCACAAACACTTGTGCCTGGAGAAAAAAAGAATTAAAACGGGGGAGAAAAATAGATCGGCCTCTATCAATTGGCCTGTTCAGCAAAGAAGGAATAGATTTTACTCTAATCTGTACCATTAGCATAACAAGAGAAATGCTGGAGCAGTTGTTAATAACAGCAAAGAGGTTGTTTAAGTCAAGCATGTGTTTCAGCTCCACGGGCTGATTAATCTTGTCACCATTTTTTTTTTTTTTTGTTCAGAAAACTTTTCACTGGAGGCAGAGGGGAAGGGAGGGGGAGCAGGGGAAAAAAAAAAAAAGCCCAAAAAAAGAGGCAGCAGAATAGCCACGTCCCCGCCTTCAAACCTGTCTCTGTGTCTACCCTTACTTCTGCCTGGATTAGTCGACATAAAGCTGTTTTCTACAGCCAGGGCCCTCAATGGCAAGTTAAATTCAGACAGATTGTGAGGAGTGGAGAACACGGGCATGAGAAAAGGGACCCGGCTCCCGCCCTGACCCCGCTTTGTTCCCCCGCCGTGGTCACCTGCCACCCCGCACAAAGGCCCGCGCCGCCGCCACTGCTGCCGCCACCGTCACCGCCACCGCCACCGCCACCGCCACTGTGCCGCCCTGACCCGGCCCGGCCCCATTGGCTGCCGCCACGCTGTTGCCGGGGAAGGAAGGCTGGGAAGAGGCCGGGGAAGGCCCGGAAAGGCCAGCGGAGGCTGGAGGAGGCCAGGATGGCCGGGGAAGGCCGGAGGATCGGATCCCAGCAAACCCGGCCGGTGGGTGGCTGGGTGGAGGCCGCCAGCTGGAGCCTCGCGGGCGGTGGGGAGGAGGTGGCTCGCGGCCGTGAGGCCAGGGGCAAGCGGCTGGGCGGCACGCTGCTGCCAAGGTGAGGCTGGGTGGCCGACCTCCCCTGGCGCGCCATCTCCTCCTCCCGTAACCCCGTCCCGCTGCACGCGCAGGCCTCTCCCGCCTCTGCTGTGCTTTATTTTAACCACTGCTTGGCATGGTGGGAGCTGTAGCTGCTTGGCGAAATTAAAAGCTAACAAAGAGTGGATGAGTGAGAGCAGCCTCCCGCTCATGTTTGCTACCAAAACTTACCAGTGCACGGCAGAAGGTTTTTTTTTCTAGTTTGCAGGCGGATCTGCTGACAGTAATGCTGGAGGGAGGAGAAGAGACACCAGATCCTAGCCTAAATACCCTGCTCACCCATAATAAAGGAATTTTGTCCATACTTGTTCCTGCTGCTGAAACAAACAGGGGAAAAAATATCGCTGCCTCCTTGCAATGCTTCCCGGTTCAGGAAAACATTTATACACACGCTTGTCTGTAA
The DNA here is from genome assembly GCA_013398295.1 of Chionis minor. NCBI lineage: Eukaryota > Metazoa > Chordata > Aves > Charadriiformes > Chionidae > Chionis > Chionis minor. The sequence goes on from VZSF01009336.1 coordinate 432,871, forward strand.
ACGTGGCAGCGCTGCTTGTCATTCAGGAAAGCTGCTGGCAGGCCTGACCTTAGCTCTAAACCTTAGTTCTGGTTTATAGCGCCCGTGAGGCCTGGCCATGTCGCCTCGGAGGGGCCGGCTGTGCCCACCGCCTCTGGCAGGAGCCGTTCCCTGACTTCAGCCGGGCCACAAGTGGTGAGGAGTCAAACCGAAAAGCAACCGAGTCCCTGTGATTGGCCTGAAATAGGAAAAAAATATCCGGTGAGGCTTGCTGATGCCATGTTGTGCCATTAGCGTGCAAATCTCTTGCTGTTGGAAGCAGTGCTGTTGTGCCTTCTTATGTCTGCTGTGTTTTACTGAAGAACTCAGGAAGGCCATAGCGCCCTTCATAGTAGGTCTTACGTGTGTTCACCTTGTTACAGGAAATGAACACACCGTTCCTCCTGCAAAACAGCTGTCAGTAAAGGATCCCATATCCTAATGACAATAGCAAAGGATACGGTGGTGCCTCAGGGAACTACAGACTCAGAAATGGTGATAAGTTTGCAGTGGTTGAGCTTCCACAGCCAGCCTGGGAGGAATCTGTAGTTTGAAATCTGTTGTTCAGAGCGTTTGTATATCGTGATCCTACACAATGATTCTGTCACAAGTCATGTTATCTGGCAGCTAGGACAATTTTATTGCTCTCCATCTAGGGATATTAAATGTTTTATAAAAGCGGGTCACACACAGTTTGCACCTATGGATTCCTTCATATGCAAACATTCCCTTCCTTCTTTTTTTTTTTCCCAAAGAAATCATTAATTTCTCCATGCAAATCTGCCTGTGCAGCTTTTGCATCCATCTTGGAGACCAGGTGCTGTAAGTACTGAGGTCCAGCTCTAGGTACTGTCCTTGCTTTCCCAAGCTGATCCTGTCTTAGCGATAGAAAAGCTGCAAGCGAGTCATCCAGCCGTGGTTTTCCTTCTGTGATCTGTTGCCTCTGGAAAAATGATTTCAGAGTGCAGAGAGGAACTTGATCTTGGATTCAGCAATGTATTTTTAATGGTCTCAACCACCAGCAGCTTGGCAGATCTGTTGTCTAACATCATACCTGGCTTAGCCTGTAAAATGCTTTATTCTCCCTAGCCTTTTACATGCACAGAGAGAATGTAAAACAGTTTTAAAATAGAATTCCTCATTTAAATTTATGATAACACAGAAAATGGACTTTAAATAACTAGCAAAAGCATGAAGGCAAGATGAACTGGTGCCAAAGAGAGCAGTAACTCTGTACAGTATTTGTTCTTTATGCTCCCTCCATGCTGGTACTACAGCTGGCATTATTAGAGCAGACAGGGTAAAACCACAGTTGAAATAACATGCGGCCCCACTTAAAATAGGAGTCACAGAGATATAAAATAACACAATTTCCCCCTACCTCAGAAGGCCTCTCCCCAGGTAAATGTAATATAGGTGATACAAAATATATTACAAAGGAGGCTAACAGGAACAGTAGCCAAATGTCGTCTTGTAAATGCTGCCCTGATATTTGCTTTGTCACCATGTGCTGTATTGCACTTCCCAACGGTTCCTCAGGAAGGAGAGATGAGAATTTTGGAAGGGCTTAGTTTTAAAAGCCTTCTTCATAAGTTCCATGGTTGTTTTTCCACCCCTGTCTCTCCAGTATTTTTGTCTGCCCTGAGATGGATTTAAAAAATCAGTTAATTATCATTATTGCTTCCAGAGTCAGCCACCTTGCTTACTTTAACTATTGCAGCCTCGGAGGGGATTTTGGTATGATTCCGTATATAAGAAGTAGCCCCAAATTAACGAAAAGTTAAAAAGAAAAGGAAAAAAAGAGGATAAAAGAGTATTAATGCATTTGGGGAGATAAGCCATCACTCATTCTATGTATTTTAGGGAGAGATATTTACAATTCTTATACAGATATAAAAAATTACCATAAATACAGCTATATTATTCAAAAGTCCACACTGATACAAATAATCTGGGCGGAATGGGAGGGGCATATACACACACGAGAGATGCGATGCCTGTTTTAATCACACCAATTCTCCATGTGAAGATTTATGTGAACAGAATTGACTTAAAAATCCAACTGCTAGGAACCTGGCTGTCTTTTAAGTGGGTTTTGGTCAGAAGGTACATAAGGGCAATAACTTTACAGAATTGTAAACATGGTTTTACTAGTAACATCTGTTGCGCTTTCTTTCTCCTTGCCCCATAGTGGGCTATTCTGAGCTGACACCAAGGATATTGTCGTGAGTTAAAAGTGGCTCTCTGGAGACCGGACTGTTCTGTGCTTACAGTTTCTTACGCTAAAAGTTCCCAGGAGAAGCGCTTGACACACTAACTGTTTGACAGAAGGACAAGGCAAGATGACAGCTTGGGACGCCTATGTCCATCAGAAGTCTCAGTCTGTATCCCACTAGCAGAGGGTATTTAAAGATCAGACACATAAATAATAGCATTCACACACATTTGGTTACAATGCTTAATAGCCGTATCAGGAATCAGGAGAAAAAACAATGCATCCTTTATAGTATTTTTAAAGGAGTTAAAATTGCTAGTTAGGACATTTTTTGATTTTTGTCTTTTTGTTTGTTTGTTTTTAAACCTCAAATTTACTTAATGCCAAACTGCCATTGTTTGAAAAGAAGAAACCCCACAAAATGCAACAACAAAAAAAATTAAATTGTTTCACTTTCCCATCCAATGCAAGCCCGGAAGGTTTTCCTTCCAAAAATGGTCCAGCCTGTTTCTTTTTATTTTAATGGTTTGATGCATAGGAAAAGGGTTAACTGTATAACTCAATCACACAATATCTTAGATTACAGATAGCCTGCAAAAAAAGGTTTTGCAGCGTGGTAATAACTACCACTGCATCGTGGGAACAGGCTGTGGCAGACAATGATGGAATTGACAATGGTGCATACAAAGGCCACCTTTGGGAGAAACCATATCTCACAGCATGCTGGGAAAAGTGAGAAATAGTAGCAGATGCTGTCAGGACTATAAGCAACAGATGCCTCCTGGCCAGCGTTCAGCCAGTACAACCAGATCACACCATTCATAAGCAGGGAACATTTTTTTTTCTCCCTCTCTTTGTAGGAGGGAGGTAGCAAATACAAATATTGCAGAGGAATTAAAAACAGCAGATGGTGGCAGCAGGATTTGATGAGATCAGGGTCAGGTATGGGTATACATTTGGTAGTGGCATTAATCATCCTTTCCCTTTGGGAACTGAAAGTTCAGGCCACTAACACAGCATTAAATTGACCACCTTCAGGTTATGTTTTACTTACCCAGTCACCCTCAATACCCCCTTGTCATCCTCCCCCCACTTCAACAGCATGGCCGCATAGCTCTCCCATGCAAGGCTCTGGTAGATTTAAGAGAGTTTAAAAGAACATATGTTCAATATTTGGTTAATTCAATTTGTGCTTAAATCATTAATAAGCCAGCCAATCCCGAACAGGAAATGTTAAAAGCCTCCTATTAAACCCACTGCATTATCTCTCTCTCTCTTGTGCCAAGCTGGTTGTTTTCACCTACAAATGCTCTCTGTTTATTATCGGCTTGAATATATTTGGTC